>JBBPQL010000262.1:0-35733 GCA_038092515.1 Boletus subparvulus | reverse complement strand
AGATGATGGGAAATCTCCAAGAGGACAAGACTGAGGTCCTCCTGGCGCTCTATTGAGGCTTTATATACTACACAGGGGTTTGGCTATGTGTACACTAGATCGAACGATATGCTATGCTACATGACTCATCCATGAGTCGTACATGAGGATAACAGGTGTATCAATACATCCGTGTAACAGAAGGGAAGCTAATCATGAGGGTAAGGTGAGGTAGGCAGTGCGCATGTGTGAGTCATGAGGCGAACATGTGCAAGGCTGCACGCCATGTGTGATCGGTGAGGCCAACATGAGGCCAACATGAGGCACACTGCAATACGCATGGTACCCATGAGGTGAGAGAGTCTGGACTGTGAGGGGACTTGAGCATTTGGTGATTTCGGGTGATAGGGGCTAAATGCGAAAGTTGTTCTAGAAAATCAGGAAAAATAGGGAGAAATCTGGGAAAATTAATATGGGTCTGTAACAGGAAGTATGGCGATGCAGTATATGGAGCAGCGACAGGTGTGGCTGCTAAGGGGCGAAGTGTGGAGCCAGTGAGGAGGAATTTAGTGGCATTGACAATGTCATCAATAGGATAGGGGTCAGATGAGTGGTGAGCGGTTTTTGTGATAAGGAGTCGCTGGCAGACTTGAGTCTCAATGTTGACCAGTAGCCCGGTCAAGAACAGTGCTCCCAGTCCAGTTCAGACAGCTTGCAGTTATTGATGAGCATTCTTGCAATCTTCAGGAACTTCCTCTGGTATTCACCGAGTTCCTCTAAGGTACACATGGGTTTAGCCTTAAACTCCTGCACAAGATACTGAATGTCAGCTCAGCAATAGCAGTTAGCTCCTTCACAGCCCAGATATAACTTCTTTATGGCATCTACAAAGTTACTCCAGTCCGCTGGGACTGTGGTCACTTCAGGAAGTAGCTCCCAACCTTCTGCTTCTTCAAGGTCAGCATACTGAATGGCAGCACGTATCTTCTTGACTTTGGAAATACTGGCTGCTGTTCCAATGATACTGACATCTTCAAGGAAGCGTGGTAAGAGGGCTGGGGTCTTTCCATCAAACTTCAGGGTGTTCTGGGTACCACGGAGAGGCATCTGTGGAAGTGGGTTAGTCATTATTTGGGCTGGCACTGCTGGCGACTGCTGGTTAGGGGGACATGAGAATGGAGAGGCAGTAAGTGGTGGTGAAACGGGAGAAAGTCCAGAGCTGGGAGTAGCAACCGGCGGTGCTGGGGCTTGTGTCGGAGAACAGTCTTGCGAGTGTGGTGTAGGCTGGAGTGTGGAGATAGAGCGGTCTAGGAGGAAGGAAAGCGATGGGGAGGTCAATTCAGAAGATAAGGAGGATGATAATGTCAATGATGGAGGGCTTGGAGTTAGAGATGAGAGCAGTGAAGAAAATTGGGAAGTGGGATTCAATGCCCCATTCCATTGTCATGGGGTTGAATGGATATACGCTCCAGATATGAAGTCGCTAAGGTTCACTTCATCAGCTAAATTTTCCTGATCTAGGTTAGAACTGGGAGTCTGGATCATTGACAGCTCCTCAGACTCCAGGGGCTGTGTGTTAGCTAATTCAGGGACAAGAGAATGGGACCATCAGGTACTGAGCCAATTGGAATGGCCGTGGCTGAAGGGTGATGTTCACAGTCTGGTGAGGAACTAAGTTCCAACTCTGGCACCTCAGGGAGGTCAGAACAGTTATGATGAGCGTTATGAGGGGAGACCAGTTGGAGTAGAAGCGAATCTTCCCTGTCAATTTGCAAACTCCAAAATTGCTGAAGAGGGTTTTCTAGTTCTTGGCGTCAGGTCATCGGCCATAGACTTCTCCTGGAACCCTTGGATGAGTCCCTCGCAGTGGACTCCAGTTGAAAAGATGTAAAGTCAGCTGGATGGAACTAGGAGTGGAAACCCACTAGTCCTGGACTGAAGAAGTGGTGGGGAACAAGTGTATTTGCCCTAAAAGGAACTCTGGACACAAGGAGAGTGAAATGGAGAAGTTGAGGGCCGGGCCTGATAAGAACTGCTGAGAGGCCAATGCAAGACCAGTCGGTGACTGAGTCAGATAGCCCAGAGGACCAGACGAGGGTGCTGAATGCAGAAAAGCATTAAGGGGCATCGAGTCAGTGTCGGTGAGCGGTACGGTGAACGGTGACAGTGGTTTGACTGTGGTTCAAGCAGTTCGTGAATCCAACCAAAAGTATTTTGTAACTACTGAGTACAGCGCTTTATAGTCCGGGAATTCCTGGGACTGTTAGACACTAAGCAAAGTGATGTAAGCTAAAGAGGATAAATCAAATATGAAACACTCCAAGTATTTGTGCCTAATGAGTCACCAGTAAGTCCGATAAGACCAACCAGTGCTCGGTGAGAGGAAAAGGAGAGATGGTGAAGTCCGCTGTACAGTCTAATAAATACTGCTATGTATATTGGAAAGGAATAAAGCGCAGGGGAGAGGAAGGTGAATGTTTAAACAGGAAGAGTAATTACCAGTTGAAACCAGTATAGTCCAAAACAAGCCAGCATAGTCTGGTAGGTATATAAAATAACATATGACATACATGATCAAGGAAACTATGTACAACTATGATATACATTGTTACCCATCCCTATACATTGTTTGGAGGTTATTCATGAAGTATTGCAGTAGGAGGAGATGTATTAACATATCAAAAGTGTGAGAAATATATTGGACACTTAGGAGATATTGAAAAAACACTCCATTAGCTTCCACAAAGCATATTAGAATGTTCTAAGGTATAGAACAAGTGGATACCACCCACAATGGTAAACTCTAATGTCTAGCTGATGATCTGTTTGTACATGATGCCAAAAAGGTGAAATGTAGGAGAGAATTACTATAATACTATAATAGTCAATAGGATATAGTAACTCAAATAGATACATTTTAGCATTTTTGACATATTGAACCAATATAACACAGTGTAAACATCAGTTATCAATGTCTGATGTATTGTCTAGAGCATTTTTAGGTGTCATATCAATCCTCAAACATTATGTTTTTTCTATTTTTCAACAATTGTATAGGAGATTTACTCAGGAACAGGGGTACCAATGACATTTGAGGTACAATTATAATAATATATATGTACTATGGTGATTATGCATTTATTCCATCATTCAAGACATTGTAATACTATACTTTGTAGAAGCTAATGGAGTGTTTTTTCAATATCTCCTAAATGGACTGAGAGCATTCAGGAAGCTTTGGAGAGGATATGTGGTTGTCTAGGAGGTCACAAGTAGTAGCTAACATAGGTAATGGTAATGAGCACAATGATGTTATGTATGTAAGTATATCACATGTGGAATAGACCTCAATATTGGAATCTTTTGATGGGGCAATGTCATGAGCGCAGTCCAATCAGACTGGTGTGAAAGATCAGGTAGATGAGCACTTGTTTATTAGATCTCCACTATCTACTTTAAAGTATATACTCAGTGGTGCTGATTTCAAATGCTAAGTAAGTCAGCACCATCATGATCAGGTGCTCGGCTTGTTGTCACATGCACCTACTGGGTTCCAACACTCCCCCCTCAAGCCAAGCTCAGTCTGAGTTTGGCAGTATCATCATGAAATTTTTAAAGAGATTATAATGGATGGCAGACATAATATGCTTCCTAAATTTGCACAGTTGACCACCCCTGATTGCCTATTTAGATCTGTAGATACTAAATAATGATAGATGACAATAGAAAGTGGCATATAATCCTCTATATGTTCCATTAAAAGTATTATCAAGAATAATTGTGACTTTTAAAGTTTTCCTGATCACGATGGCGGCAGTGTTTTAGCTTCAGCAGTGCCTTAGTAAAAATCTCTGCTGTTATTGACACAGTTGGACAGTAGTGGATGCCAATAGACCTGATTTTAATTTTATCTTGGATAAAGTGGTTCCTGAGATTGAAGTATTTGAACCACTGATGGTACTAATTGTTTCTCACTATCACAATTGCCACTTGGTTATCACTGAAAACAATGGTAGGCTCAGTTTGGTGGAATCCTAGTTTGGTAAATAGATTCCTTAACCAAATTGCTTCTTTAGTTGCATGAGCCATAGCTGTATGTTCAGCCTTGGCTGTCAATAGTGTTCTGCTTCTTGGAACTCCATATGATGGCTCCATTACTGAGCAGGTACACATACCCAGAAATGGATAAGCAGTTCAAATTATTCACATAGTCAGCATTTGAGTAAGAATAAAAGTTCTTTGTGGGTCTCTCAGGGTTATCATTGGCTAAGTACACTATCCCTAAGTCCTGTGTATCCACTAGATACCTAAGGACATGCTTAGCTGCTGTCCAGTGACCCAAATTTGGGCTCACTATAAATGATGCAAGCTATGACACTGTATATGCTATATTGGGGTGTGTGGCAATCACCACATATGACAGTGATCCAATTAGGGAGGCATACACACTATACTCCGCCAACTCAGACTTTTCAGTTGGTTTGAATTTTATGTTTGGATCTAATGGCATACCAACACTGTTAGCATTGTCCATTTTCTCCTTTCGTAGAATAGAGACATTGCATATGCAGTTATTCAACTTGCAAAACAATCCATGAATCTGTCCAAAGTGCATTTAGATAGAGTACTCTACATTTGTAGATATCTGATCAGTACACATTGATATGTGCTTATCTTTGACAGCAGCAATGATGCCGGTCTCTTAGCTTGCTCAGACTTGGACTGGGGTGCCAATGAAACATCCCACTTACAGTCAGGATACATACTTCTTGAACCTCACAAATGCAGTCTTTCTGTGGAATTCCCATCAACAGGATATGGCTGCAAGATCATCCATGGAGGCTGAGTACATCTCCATGTCCCATTGCACTGCCCAAGTCATTGGGATCAAATAGACACTTAAGGAACTTGGATTCATACTTTCCCCTATCCCACTTTGCAGCAACAATCAAGGTGCAAATATTCTTAGCACAAAACCCAGTTAACCAGAAGAACAATAAGCATACATATATGCATTAAATACCACTTTATTCACAATGCCATTCAAGTGTCAAAAGACATTGAATTGTTTTATATCCTTGGCAAGGATAACCCAGCTGACATTCTTATAAAAAACCTGGGATACATCAAGTTCAAGAAATTCTGATCTCTACTTGGACTTGTCATCTATTGCAATTAACTCACATGAAACATTCACTTATTTATATGACTGAATCTACTATGGTACATTAGACATGGGGGAGTGTTGAACATACACACTGTAAGTGCTGAGTAATTAGACTCGCTAATATACGAATGGTAGACTACCACATTTAGTAATACCTTACTAAGCAGTGTGTGTATATAGTAGAACTCAGCTTCTGAGTTTGAATAGAGTTTATCCCTCTACCACCATGTTCAGTAAGGTGAGCAGTGCCAAAGCACTCTCTGTGCATATGATGGAGCTAGGCCAGTACATAGCTGCCTAATGGTGGCTACATTATGTAGTCCTAGTTCAACACCATACAAGGCCAGCCAGATAGGTACCTTATTGGAGCATGTTGGACAGGCAAGACAGCTGACCAGCACTGGCCAGCACTGGCTAGAGCCTGAGGAGGGTTGGCTTGCTGATGAAGCAAGGTGATTGCTGGCAGCACTGACCATGAGTAGCTACATGTGGGAACACTACCACCACTACATGCAGGTGCTACTATGGAAGGCTACAGGATGACCATACTAGATCTTGGAAACAGTCTCCTTATTGTATGTGCAAATTACATATGTAGGTTTCTTAATCACTACCTATATTGGGGATTGCTGCAGATGTGGTGCACTGCATGTTATTGTCACTGTCAAGTCATACCATGCACTATTGTATTTTATCAAGGGTTCTACATACATACATATAGTCAAAGTGTCATATCCATGATTTTCATCTTGTTCAACTCCAGTCCTCCAGGACATCTCTGCACCTCCACACCTCTGAACTTGGTAATCTCCATTAGTATCCAGTGTACTATCTCCTTTAGTCCTTCTACATTTGTTCCTCTAATCCTATACTACATCCATTCCTCTCACCTCATAGATTACTCCAACCCAGTGTTTCTGCAGTTCGGTACCTTTGTACCTTCACTGGCAGAGCACTGCTCCACTTCAGAACTCTGCAGTATACTACAGTAGTATATCAATTGTACTTACACTCATGTACTCTAGTCTGAATATCAACTTGAACTAAGATAAACTCTTTCTGTCCGACTCTGTCTGTCCCCTCATCTGATCTAGGCTTCAGACTTTGACATTACCTTTGTTGTTGTTGTTGTCTATCTTGAGCTCGTCAACATCACCAACGTCTCTGAGTACCTCCAATCTGCTCTGCTTCTCCAGGACCTGACTAACAGCAAGGGCATAGCACATAAGCTAAGGCCAAGTCCCAACCAACTCCAACCAACTCCAGAGTTTCCAGAGTTCCTGCAAGGAGTTTGCATGGTCTTAACACAAAGTGCAAAAGTGGCTGGAAAGCACTTTGAAAGTAGTATTTTACTTTTACATGCATGACAACAAAGGCACCATAAAGTTCCCACAAAGTTCCATAAAAGTGATTGTAACAATTGCTGATGCACCAAGAATATTCCAGTCAAAGTGACCTCTGTCAGCTTCCCTGATGGGAATTTCTTCGAGTTGTTCCCCTAATACATGACTCCTGACAAGCAGTCTCTCAAACAAATCATGCAGGTTAGTCCAAGCCCGAGTAATTGACATTCACAACAGATTGGTTGGAAGGTGTTGGAAGGATTGCAAAGCTTGCATTGAGACAATAGTTGACAATATGTAAATGTATCTCAAAAAATGAATGTAACTGTGCTCCGTATGATGAGATGCTTGGTCAGTTGAAGAATGACTCAAGAAAGGGAAATCAGGACCAGAGACTGGTTAGAAATTGGGTGGATGCGTAAAAAGATGATACCGACTGCATGCCTAGCGCTATATCTGCTTGGTCATCAGATACTCGAGGGGCGAAGTAAAACCCTGAGACGAGAACCAGGTAACTGAAAGTATATTAACGTTAGACAATGACTACCCGAGCGTGGCCGAGTGATATACCTGAGAATGAGGATACTTCCTCGATGATAGTTGCTCTTCGCTTCGATATATGTGTATGTCATCAGGAATACGGCAAGGATAATGACCACAACGTCCCAACGCGGGAAGATGAGACTAGCAAGGGAGTCGTAATGATCTATACCTTGATACAGCGAGGAGGAACTCACGTGAACGAGAATGCAATTTCCCCCATCTTCTCGGGAGCATACCACGCAGAAAAGGCCACCATGGCAGGAATTTGGAGAAGACACACTTGAAGCGCATACGCAGAGCCGATTTCCATGCTATGGTTGGCGGGTCATCAGCAAACAAAGGCGTGGCACTGATTAACACACACCTCAATGCAATATTTTCATTTAAAGCGAATGAGATGGCATTCATGAATTCCGTGGTATTGGGAACTAGAGCGAAAAGGGTGATACCAAGGAACTTTTCATCGATACCCGAGCCCTTTAACACGAAGTCCACGACATCAATCAAAAGCTCTGAAATTTTGATCAGTTGTAAGAACCAACCTCCATTGATGTAAGACATACCTGCAATGATCGCATAGAGCGCGGTGCATGCTAGCAACACAGCAGCGCTAGTCGTCCTGCTCCATTCGGGAGCCTCGTGCCCAGCATGACCACCAGCACCAGTGTCTAGATCGCCCGCTACAGATGTCCTAAGTCGTGCAGGAGAAATGGACTGGCCCTGTTGATGTCTTAGTGCACTAACAGTTGCAACGGCAACGGCTCGCGTGAAATCGTCCTTAGTCAAGCTCTCGGGTAGCTGAGTGTTTTTGATCGCCAAGTCTACGCTTTCCATGAGTGGCGTAAGGTGCTGTTGGGTTGGAGGTGGAGGCGCATACGATACACGCCTGAACGAAGGCGAGACGGGAGAACGGGACATTCCGGTTTGCTGCTGAACAGGGGTGGACTCGACAGGCTTGGGAGCCGTAATCTGGCAACTAGAAGATATATCATGCTCGACCGGGGGATCCGCGCGTTTATGTATTTCTCGGACAGCAGGTTGCGGCGCGGCGCTGGACGTGCGTTGATATCCAGAGAGACGGTGCGAAGGTGGAATTTCGATAGAATGTAGTAGCGGTTGGGGGTTTTGCCAGATCTGGGTAGCGTGGGTACGTAGAGAGAACCACAATCCAATGAGATACGACTGGGAACTTCTATTGAGTAATTTAAAGGGAACGAAATTATTGCGGTACTTACAAACAGAAGAATCCCTGCACAGAGGTACATCAAGCTCTTGACGGTTGATTGGTAGAATGGATCCTTAACGGGGTCCGGGTGTTGATAGTAGCAGTGATCACACTTCCAGTTTGGAAGACTTCGGTCAGGGCCATCAGGACAACCACTGCAGACCAATTGGAACTAAGGTCACAGAACGCAAGGTCAGAATTGGAATATGGAGGATTTGACCGTACTCACGTTCCCATAGATCTGGTAGAACAATGTTGGAGTAAGAGTACCAATGAATGCCATGATTAGCATCATGCTCGTGACTCCCGCGCTCTTAGCGTTAAACTTTTGCTCCTTTTTCCTGAGGGCCCCCACGCACATACTCGTGCCTGGCATCAAGAGAACTCCTGCGAGTAGACTCCCCACGATCGATCCTTCAACAAGATGCCCCTTGCCCTGAGTGAGGGCGATGGAGTACAGGATGACTTCAATGAAGGAACCAAACGTAGCATTGATGACAGCACCCATGCCGATCGAAGACTGGGCTGAGATGGAGGCAACGGCCATGCCGATGAAGTAGGAGAGTGGTATCACGCTCGCAAGACTCATGATAAAGATGAGTGATTGAGATGTGAGGAAGGCGAGTATCGCTGGAACATGTTCCGTGCGCTCGGCCAGAGGAAGTAACACGAAGCCGTCGAATATGACGAAAAATACGAGAGGAAGGAGGTTGATGAAGAATATGTTAACCCCACCAACGGTGTACTTGTAATAATTCCATCCTATCGCGCGGTACACGCAAAGTAGCACTGTTGACTTCGGTAATCCTGAGGTCGAAGGCGCAGTTTGACCTTGGGACAGTCGGGGATGTTTGACAGAATACTCGACCGGGGCTGCGGCTGCGGAACTGGATGTATCGGTTGGAAACGTGGTCGATGCGTCAGTATGGGTGGATGCAACGATGACCGCAGGAGGCGGGGCGCAAAATCGAAGTCTCGTCGGGTTGGCGACTATGTAGTTTATTAACGCCCAATTGAGCTTCGCCATAGGGATGGTGATAATAAGTGCCCAGCATGCGATGCAGGTGAAGAGCATAAGAGGTGCGATCACGGCGCAAAAAGCAATCCAGAAGATAGTTCGGCCTAACCAATCTTCGGACACCCTTTGATATGCATTGGTTGATGTGGTAGGTAACGGCGCAGCCCCGTAGGACCTAGAGGGCAGGAGGAATTGACGTGTATGAGCCGTCGAGAGTGAGGTGCCCTCATTTGGAGGGTGTGCCTGCACGTACGCTTGGGCTTCGCGAGGGGTGAGGGGGGTGACAGTAGGGGACCTGCGTAGTGGGCCTCCGTTTCTCTCGTTATTTTCCTCCAATTGATTTTCCTCGTCACCATCGTCTTCGCTATCACCCTCGACATACTTCCCAAAAGGCCATGCAACATACCAACCCAAGCCGAAGACCAACGTAGAGTATCTGCGACCCCCCAAAGGCACGAAGTGCAGGATGGCCGAAATAGCAAAGCACGCTACAGCCAACCACCAACCAAAGCAGAGAACCCAGAAAATGTTTCCGGGTAACAGATGGCGTTCTGCCTGTGCTGAAGGAATCGAATGCAGCGCAGCATCTGCATTGCGCGTGATGGATCTGGACTTCTTGTACAAAGCGGGTTTCCAGATACGCAGACCGAAAGGATGCTCGACGTTTATGAGAGATTGACGGTCTTTGAGCGTGATAAGGTCGTCATCCTCCCGGATTCGGTCGACCTCCTCGCTCTCTGGGCTGTCGTCCGATTCCGGAGAGTCGTCAGCGACAGCCTTGCCCCGTGTATGACGATTAGGCCGCGTGTCATCGATCGCAGCGTGCAGCTGACCCTCTGTGTCCTCTTGCCCTTCACTGAGTATGTTGGCCTCCCGAAAGCTCCTCGTGTTACCTCGTGTACTGCTCAGGCTGCCGCTTCTCGCTCTGTCCCTGGAAGAGCTAGTGGACATGTTCCCTTGGATGGGTTGGCGGGACGTGGGGGAAAGTGAACGGCCTGATGATGGGAAGTAGGAAGTTCCTTGATGATGATGCTGTGGTATTTCCGCAGCTGGCCGAGGAGAGCTGTGACTGCGACTAGGGGGAAGATGAGCAGGCTGAGCGTGCGTGGTTGGGGTGGGGGTAGAATCCGATGTGAGTCGGTTATCGCCGTCGTCCTGCCCACTTCCAGAAGACTCATAGAGCATTGGTGCTTCTTCCACTGGCCAAGCAAACCACGGGCTTGAACGTCTAGCGTTATACCGGTAATGAGAGTCGTGGCGCGCTGAACAGTTGCTATAAAAGCGCAAGTTGGCTCATCCAGCATTACACTGTCCTTTTCAAGCAATCGCCCTGGTCGCTTATTTGGCAGAGCCGCTGCCGGCAATCCAATAATAGTATAATTAAAGAAAGCACTACGGAACAGGAGCGACGGAAAGGTTTTAAATCAGTGATCCCTCACTTCCGCAACAATTTCTCTCGCAGCTCGGCACCCTTCAACTGAGCCCGCAAGTATTCTAGACGGTCCTGATACCTAGCAGTCACTTCTTGACGCCGACGCCGGATATCAAATAGCTCAGCTTCAAGCACAGTCATCTCTGGATCTTCATCCATGGTCAACATCGAGCCTTGTAACCTCACCAGGTTGACGCTCGATACACTTCCTAGCTCTGCCAGACGTGCATGCGCAAGTGCTGGGGGAGTCGAGGACGGTGGAACGCGAGCACGAGACGACAGTGACGACATGGATCTCTTTCGGATTGCTGCGGCGGAGGCTGCCAGAGGACCAGGTGTCCGAAGCGATGGATTAGGACGGTGGGAACGTGGTTGGGAGACGTTGGTCCCATATGAAGTGGTGGACCGAAGAGAGACACCGTCAGCGTCAGACCCATGGTGTGGCGTTCCCCGACCCGATGCACTGCCACCAGCTGTAAGGAAAGAATCGCTATATTCTCCGCCATTCCTACGATTCATGGCAGATATTGAGGGTGAACTGGGTAATGGTGGATGTCCTGACATATGCTGACTTCGAGTCAGTGCACTGAGCTCTAGCCCATTGAAAGCATCAAGAAGCCTCCGGCCCTCTGCCTCCATTGCTTCAATTTCGAGACGGATGTCTTGAGATGATTTCACCTTCTCGTCGTCCGGCGACGCATCGCTTGTAAGGATTGAAGGGGAATGTTTTGGATCAGGATTGCGAATCGGGAAAGAGGAAGGAGGTGTCTCAGTGCCTAAACGCCGCATACTCCGAGAGATCGAATGGTAGGAAGCGCTGCCAAGCAAGCGATGCTCTGCGTGGGGCTGCGTGGACATCGCATTATGATCAGGTCTCGAATCAGGTGGCAGGAATGGACTAACATTTCTCTTGTCCGGGGGAATGACTCTGCGTTTGAAAGGACTGAATGCCAATGAACCCAAAGGGGATGTACTTGACTCGCTGATAGCGCTGTCTAGTGTTGAGGTCCCACTGATGCGACGACTCCCACGCTTGAACAGGTTGGATACCGCTGATGTGACCGAAGATTTGGATCGAACCGAAGGTGTCCTGCGGGGCTTGACCTGAAACTGATATGGGCTATATGGCTCCGGGTTGAGATGCGAGGCTGTACGGTGAATGACACTCAGTCCAGAGAAGAGAGACGGAGTATAAACTCAGTTGACTTGCCTTCATGAAGCAAACGACTGTGAGAGCTCAAGGGAATGACAGATGTCTCTGTGGGGACAGCGGTGCCGCTGGCTAGACGTTCGAATATGTTCTGCCGTAGTAGTCGGTATTCCTCGTCACTGTGCATAAAATGAGAGAGGATCCCTCACTGCTGTCCACTCTGCCAGGAGGTGTCGGGAGGGACTTACTTTAACAAACCCTCCGCATTGGCTGTTGCCAATTCATTGAGACGCTGTGCGAGAGTTGAGCTGTCTTCCAAACGTGAACCTTCGTGAGACCTCAGCAGAAGGTGAATACGGACGTTATCGCATCTGTGTGGCCCCGAGGCGCTGACCTAGGACTGGACGCCTCGAGGGGTCGCAACGGCGAACTGGGTGAAGGACTGAGACTTGAAGGGGAATATAGAGAATCCCGGTCGACGGATCTCTGTGACTTGCTGCCAACATGCAAGAGGTGAGGTGAAGAGATGTTTACAAAGGTTTCCCGTTGCTTTCCTTTGTATTTACCATACTGCGAGTCGGAGTGAGTGGCAACGATGAAGCCGGGAATGGAGAGCACTGACGAATCGGGAACGAATGACCTGGACCACAGACCTGCCATCCTCGAGGAGATTGGTATCTGCGGGTGTTCTGGAGGAAAAGAAACCCATTTGCCACTGTGACCAATGGGACGTTAGGTTTCTTTATTGCAAGTCCTGAACCACGAGCGAGATGAAGTACAAGGTATCACAGGGTGCCAGAAGTCTCCATTCCCCGCTAATCCAACCGAGGAATGGAATTAGACAGACATCCGACACTCCGTCCAATTTGACACATCTCTAAATTTCGGTGCCGTGTGTCAAGCGCTAGGATTTCCTCAAGTACTTACTAGTAAGTATAGCTCGTACCAGCTCCATGTTACCCGTCAGGAATACCGCCTTCAAGATACTAGTACAGTCCACTGGTAGTACCTATGGGCTCGTGCTCACTGGCAGAAGATGTCGAAGTGCCACGGTCGGCGCAAGGTGCTTTTCCGCCGCCATCAATGGTGGCATTCCGCCGCCTTTGAACGGGGTAAGGGTGCTTGATCTGACAAGGGTGTTGGCTGGTCCGACCTCTTCCATGCTCTTGGCAGACTTGGGGGCGGATGTCATTAAAATAGAAGAAATATCCAGAGGAGATGACACACGTCAGTCATCCGCGGTTTCACTTCATTCTCGTTTGATGGGACCTCACAGTATCCAGGATCGTGGTCACCCCCATCTGCCCCTGTGATAAAGGATGCACCCAACGACACTTCTCATCTGCCACCAGAATCGGCTTATTTCCTTGCGGTTAATAGGAACAAAAGATCGATCACAGTTGACTTCAAGCGAGCCGAGGGCCTTGAAATCTTGCACAAGTTAGTAAAGTCCTCGGACGTTCTTGTTGAAAACTTTGTCTCCGGTAAACTTGCTTCTTTGGGTCTTGGCTGGGAAGATTGCCGAAAAATCAACCCCCGGCTCGTCTATGCTTCAATCACTGGTATCGGTCCCTCCTTGTAACGGATTAATCTCACCTACAACAGCTTGGGTAGGTTATGGGCAGACAGGGCCCTATCGCGAAGCCGCAGGCTACGACGTTGTAATCGAAGCTGAGGCAGGCCTGATGCACATGTTAGCATGTTGTTTCTATCCTCACCGTTCCTGTGTGCCATAAACCACCATAGCACAGGCGAAGTTGATCGCGCCCCATCTAAGGTCGGAGTGGCTGTCACTGACATCATGACTGGCCTTTATGCCCATGGCGCCATAATGGCAGGATTGCGTTCTGTGAACCAAACCGGCGAAGGGGTGTGGATTGATTGTAACCTATTTGAGACTCAAGTAAGCACGCTTTTCGTATATTCAAGTTCCCCACTCAGGTCGTTCAGCTCGCGGGGCTCGCCAACATAGCTTCTAATTACCTCATCGCTGGGCAAGAGGCATCTCGGCATGGAACTGCACACCCTTCCATAGTACCGTACCAGGTTTTCCCTTGCCAGGATGGCTTCTTAATGATTGGTGCGGGCAACGACAAACAAGTAGCCCCATTCATTTCATTACATCTCAACTGAGCCGCTGAATTGATCTGCCACAGTTCAGGCTTCTCACTACCACAATCCTTCAGAGGCCTGAGCTTGCAGATGACGATCGCTTTTCGACAAACACGGCTCGTGTAGCGAATCGGGAAGCACTTATTGACATAATCTCTGTGGCGCTGAAACGACACAATAGAGATCATTGGATTGAACAACTGACTGGGGTTGGGTTCGTATCGTTTAGAATCAAAGGCATTCACACAAAACTGACCATCATCCCTGCAAGCATTCCGTTTGGACCGATCAATAATATCGGTCAGACGTTTGCACATCCTCAGGCCATTGCGCGTGAGTCCACAATAGAAATTAATGTACGTGTCTCGCCTGTGGTGCAACGTGCTTGCAGGGCTAAACTCTTCTTCGGATAGCATCCCCGTGCAGGCAAAGTTCGTATGGTTGCACCACCGGTTACCTACAACGGCAAAAGGATGCCAGTGAGGCGACCACCACCTTGGCTTTCACAACATACCACGGAGGTATGTCCGCCACATGCATGTTTCGTTGCCACCCAGCCTTTAATGTGCGCCTGCAGATCTTGCAGGAGTTAGGGTATTCGATCGATGAAATCGCGAGGCTGCGTGCGAGCAAGGTCGTGTAGCATGTGTGTCGAGCGGAAAGAAATGGGGTACTGGGTACGACCGACTGAGTCAGACAGCGTATGGTAGCCTCGTGATCGGATGTCCGCTGTGGGTCGACGAGCAAAGCTCGAACCGTAATAAATATGGTGTGCTTATTTGCAATCGCATAAAAGGGTTTGCCATTGGGGGTAATGTCCGCCCTCTGTGTCGTGTGGGGGGTATGTCCAAGTATAGAAATGGGCAATGCTGTGATCTCAAGGTCGATAATCAGTCGGGTGTCCACTTATGTACTTGGCTCCGGAAGAGATCCCTCTGGCTCATCTGACTTATAGCCTATTTCATAGTTTACCCTTGCTATTGCCTATTGCCTCTCTTTCTTTCTTCCTCGGCCATGTCTTCCCGTTTCGCAGACCCGACGACAATGCGGACCCGGTCTCCCATTTACCACGATGAAAGCCCCAAGTGGCCTCCTCCTTCCCCGTCTAGCAAACCGCCGCTATCCAAGAAGCCAGAACCCTCTAAGGCGCAGGCTGTCATCGCCCCGTCACCAGAGCCACATGTAGAGTCATGTACGGACAAAGTATGTCCCGTCTTGCAAATCCTTGGTAGCAGCACCCACCCCATGCTCTGCCAAGTGACCACTGCACGTCGTGCTAACCACCACTTTCCGTTCCCCAAAGTCGTCAGGCAACCGTGTCGTCGTTGATTTGGAGGTATTCGGACAGATACTCGAGTTGGACGAGGGAGACGGTCGGGAGTTTTCCCAGGACGTGGTCGAAGAGTATCTCGAGCAGGCACAGGCAACTATTAAGCTCATGGATGAAATCTTGTGCGCTGGTCTGTCCCTACGAGTAATATTGATGTCTCATTCGTTCTCAGCGCAAAGCATGAGCTGACACAGCTTAGCAAACAAGGTCACTTTCTCAAAGGTTCTTCTGCTGCTTTGGGAGCTGTCCAGGTGCAGGAAATCTGCGAGAAGATACAGCATCTTGGCAATCGGGTTGACCCCGACAAGGAGCCGCCAGTCAAGATATCGGCTGAAGATGCGCTTGTGAGGATCAAGCCGTTACTGGCCCGGCTGAAAGACGAACACGCTGCAACAGAGAAATTCTTCGAAGAATATCAGCCTTGAGCGCTTGAGCCCCCGGCAAATCCGGTGGCCCATGGGCTTCAAAGATCTGGCGGTGGTTGCTGTGCGACGGAGTGCACCTCGGTATAGACTGCACATGCCACGCACAGGAGACGCTCGTTTGCTGCGACGTAGGAAGGCTGTATCAATTTTGTACTCTGACCATTTTATCTCTTGTTTGTTCTCCGCATTATCTTGCTCCCACATCCATGTTCCATTACCTACGCCTTAGTTCCTACCGAAACGTTGTGTATACTTTTAATTACATTCAACCTGGAACTTTGATTTACCATCAGTGCTCTCCGTATCAAAGGTTCAATTCACTTCTGATTGTCCTAGATTCAAGGTAGCGTTCCTGGATCTTGGTACTTAATGTACAGCTTCCGAGATCACGGGATCACTCATTCTTGGACGCGACGCGTCGGGCACGTACTGGTACTACGAATGTTTGCTATGAGCCACGAGGATCTTGTACTGCCCACACCCGAGCTGTTTTCTGCCTTTCCGTATGACCCGCCCTACCCCATACAGACGGACCTCATGAAACATGTTTATTCTTGTATCGAACGAAGGCACGTCACGATCGTCGAGAGCCCGACAGGCACGGTGCGCTGAGTGAGATCATGGCCTCCCTCCGAGTCGTTGATTCCCTTCACAGGGAAAAACTCTGAGTCTCCTTTGCTCAAGCTTATCTTGGCTCACCGACGAAAGGGAACGTGCGCGCAAAGGACAGATTTCTCAGCAAGCGGTGCAAAGTGCCGGTAAGATTCGTTCACTGCTTGCAAAGTTGGATAACTCTCATCCATTGTGCGTGTCGTAGGACCGGCATGGGTTTCCACCCAAGCAACTCAGATAAGACAAAGAGAACTCGAGGTACAAGACCGCGAATATGAAGAAAGGCTAACCAAAGCGAGAAAGGCCGAGGCCCGCTCGCGAGCGTTGGCAAATGCAAGGGTTACGAAGCGTCAAGTATGGCAGTTGACAGTCGAGTTCATGACATCTGACACCGGAGGATAGCGCGTCACTGCGAGGACCATACAAGCACCTGACGAGCAGAACGAAGAACTGTATCTTCCTGATCGTGACGTGGATGAAACAGAAGACAATATTTCACCCGCCGTTCGTGAACTGATGGCAAAGTATGTCACGTTTAGCTGTATCGTGGAGCGAACTCCTCTAAATTCAAGCATAGGCTTAACAATACCGTCTCAAATCATGAACGGGTCGACGCTCAGGAACCGACGTGTACCAAAGTTTACTACGCCTCCCGTACTCATTCCCAGTTGACACAAGTGATTCCCGAACTTCAAAAATTAAAGTTCAAACATATCTCCTACATTCAGCATTCTTCTCGTGGCTGTGATGACGAGGCCTGCTCTATTCCTTCCGGTCAAAGGAAGAAGCGGAACGTGGAGGTGGATGAAGAAGATTATGCTGGGACTGATCGGCGGCAGTGGCGAACCGTGTCTCTCGGGTCCCGTAAACAGCTTTGCATTAATGAGGATGTCAGGTCAAAGCCAGGAGACTTGGATGAAAAATGCCGGGAATTACAAGATGGTCAAGACGTCTGTTTGATATTAAGTGACTCGGCTGATTATGAATGTAGGTAACAAGGAAAAACGGTGCGCGCATCTTCCGCCCCCGGAGGACCAAGTGCGCTTGATTGACCTCCGGGACCAAATTCTGGTCAGTCCATGAGCCAACGCCTTCGGCAGCATTCACAATTGCACTACAGGCATCTCCAAAAGATATTGAGGATCTCGCCATTGCTGGGAAGAATGCTCAGACATGCCCGTACTATGGCTCTCGTAGAGCAATCCCTCAGGCAGAGGTTCGTTGTTCGATGTTCGCTATTTTGTTTTGTATTCTAGCGCCATTGATCGTGCATCCCAGCTCGTGACCCTGCCATACAATCTTTTACTACAGAAAACAGCGCGAGAGGCACTAGGGATAGACCTCTCGAACCAGATTGTCATAATCGATGAAGCTCATAGTAAGTGTTAATACACTCTAGAGTCGGTTCCTGAAATCACTCATTAGACTTGATTCCTACTTTGCTTTCATTGTCGAGTGTCCGTGTAACATCTCATATATTGTCGACCTCGTTGAACCAGGTCACGACGTATTACGAGAGATTCCGGACACGTCTTTCTGCACCACACAGTCTTCACCTCAAGCGCCTCATCAACTACATGGAAGCGATTCAGAAGGTCATGGATGACTGGAGGGTCACCAGGTCAAAGGCTGACTCGACTACTGAGGTTTTCACGATTTCGAACTTCATGGAAAAGCTAGGAAGCAATGCAGTGGGAATCAATTTACTTGAAATCGAGGCATACTTGAAGAGGAGTAAAGTGACTTGCAGTTTTCTGGACTCGAGCATCTTCTCAACGACAATAATACAGATCGCAAGAAAAATATCTGGCTACGCTGAAGTGGTGTCAAGCCGAGAGGGTCGAAGTAGGTTACTTCCGCTTTCTCATTCGTCTCCATCTAATGTCACGTCAGACTCCATGTCCAAGAAGCCAGCAAGCCGGGGTACTCCGCCACTCCATGCAGTCGAGGCACTTATGGTCGGGCTCGTCGGTGCCAGAGAAGGTGATCTCACGTTTCCTATCATTCTGAAGGCAGTTACCCCATAACATATCATCAGACGGGCGTATCATCCTCTCCCTCGTAGGTGACAGCATATATCCGGAAGAGTTGGAGATAAAGTATCAACTTCTCAATCCTTCGACGACGTTTCGTGAAGTGGTTGACGGCGCGCGGTCGGTCATATTGGCAGGTGGAACTATGTCTCCGGTTGTTGTGGTTCGCCGTTGCCTGTGTCTTGTGAGCTGACGAAACGATAGATGTCAGATGTAATCACGCAACTATTCCCCTGGTTACCCTCCGAGCGGCTGTCGACTTTTTCCTGTGGGCATATCGTTCCGCGGTCGCATGTTCAAACATTATGTGTTACCAAGGGTCCGGCAGGTTCTCTCCTGGAATTCAAATATGCCCAACAAACGGACCAACGCTTGCTCGGTGAATTAGGACAACTTATATTGAATCTTTGCAGCGTGGTTCCTGGAGGGATGGTTGTATTCTTCCCATCCTACTCGTCTTTGAATCTCGCCCAAAAAGCTTGGAATACAACGCAACATATGGTCAAGTTTGGACTGAAAAAGACGGTTAGATTTAGTCTTTTGCGATGGTAGACAGCGCGATTGAATGTGTTGCAGGTATTCTTGGAACCGCACGCCAGCAGCGGGGTCGAGTCGACACTGCGAGAGTATGCGGATGCGGCTAAAACATTGGTCCGTTTAAACAACGCATCCCGAGTGGCTTCTCCTTACCACCCGCCAGTCGACTGATATGTCCGACAAGAGGACAGGTGCCATACTCTTCGCAGTGGTTGGTGGGAAACTCTCGGAAGGTCTGAATTTCTCGGACGAGCTTGCCCGAGCCGTTGTCGTCATCGGCCTCCCATTTGCAAATAAAAATTCGCCGGAGTTACACGAACGGATGCGATATGCAAACGAATTAGAAAAGAGACTTGGCAATAAAAGGCATCCGGGGGCCAAAGACGCAGCTTCGGAACTATATGAGAACATGTGCATGAGCGCGGTTAATCAGAGCATCGGTGAGGCGGTTTGACGGTTTCTGCGCACTAATAATACTCACAAGTTCATAGGCCGAGCCATTCGTCATCGTATGGACTGGGCATCTCTCATTCTCGTGGATCGGCGTTATTGCTCGGCAAGCATTCAGAACAAGTTTCCTGCATGGATTAGGGGTGACATTACTGAGTGTGACGGTTTTGGACAAACCATGAAGCACCTCAGCCAGTTCTACCGAGAGCGGAAGCAAAGTCAATCTGTAGTGGCTGGTCTCAAGTAGTATATTACGGAATATATATGAATGTGCCTTGTATGTCTGATTGAAGCGTTCCTATGCGGGTCTGTGGGAGTACATAGTAGGGAGCCTTGTGTTGCGGAAGAGGGTGGCCGGCTTGTTCCGGCGTTCTTTACGTAATCCACCGCCTACAACCTGTGTTCCGACCCGCCTCTTTGCTCATACAGCTTCTCTCCTCGTTTCGTTGTTCTCCTCGCAGCAATGTTTTTGCGGCAAGCAATTTGTCGGTTTCCGTACGCTCTGCGAGCCGGCTCCGGGCGTGTGCGTGCTACGGTGGTCCGCCGTACGTTAGCGACTCCAACAGCAGCACCACCTTCGCCCAACGACCCGTTCGCGAACGGTACGAACGCTTACTATGCTGAGGAAATGTACAGGCATTGGAGGCAGGATCCTCAGTCGGTCCATACCTCATGGGCTGCCTATTTCTCGGGCATGGAGCGCGGGCTACCTAGTGCTAAGGCATTTCAACCCCCTCCTGGTTTGATCGCTCCACCTGCAGACGGTGCCCCGGCCCTCCACGCGGTTGGAGGCGCAGAGTTAGACGATCATCTGAAAGTGAACCTTGCGCCCCTCGTCATTCCTTCTCTAATTCGTTTTAGGTCCAACTCTTGGTACGCGCATATCAAGTCCGCGGACATCACGTCGCCGAATTAGATCCTCTTGGCATTCTCGATGCTGATCTCGCGGATGTCCATCCGCCGGAACTCGAGCTCAGCCGTTACGGTTTCACGGAGCGTGATCTGGATAAACAAATTGCTCTTGGGCCTGGTATCCTTCCCCACTTTGCGATGGAAGATAGGAAGTCAATGTCGCTTCGTGACATCATAAAGACCTTGAAACGTATTTACTGTAAGTTTCTGAACCATACTGTTGAACGGCTTCTAAACGTTGTTGTTAAGGCGGTGCTGTTGGTATTCAATATGTTCACATTCCTGACAAGGAACAATGCGATTGGATCAGAGAAAGAGTCGAGACCCCAAAACCCTGGAACTACACACTAGAAGAGAAGCGTATGATTTTAGACCGACTCATCTGGTCGGAATCCTTCGAAAAATTCATTGCTAGCAAATACCCCAACGAGAAGAGGTTCGGATTAGAGGGCTGCGAGGCACTCATTCCTGGGATGAAAGCCCTCATCGACCGCTCGGTTGACAATGGTGTGAAGCATGTTACAATTGGCATGCCACACCGTGGGCGTCTCAACGTCTTGGCAAACGTTATCCGCAAGCCTATAGAGGCCATTTTGAACGAGTTCGCCGGCGCGCAGGATGACGATTCACCAGTCGGCGACGTCAAGTATCACTTGGGTGCTAATTATGTACGGCCCACTCCATCTGGAAAGAAGGTCTCCCTCTCGCTGGTTGCCAATCCATCGCACCTCGAAGCCGAAGATCCAGTCGTCCTTGGAAAGACGTTTGCTATACAAAATTTGGAAGAAGACCATACTACCCATAATACCGCAATGGGCGTCCTTCTCCACGGAGACGCTGCGTTCGCCGGACAAGGTGTTGTGTATGAAACCATGGGCTTCCACAATCTGCCGAACTACGGAACCGGTGGCACGATTCACCTCATCGTTAACAATCAGATCGGCTTCACCACTGACCCACGCTTCGCTCGCTCAACCCCCTACCCATCTGACATCGCCAAGTCTATCGACTCGCCGATCTTCCATGTCAACGGTGACAACGTCGAGGCCGTGAACTTCGTCTGTCAGCTCGCTGCGGATTATCGCGCCAAGTACAAGCGCGACGTCGTGGTGGACATTGTTTGTTACCGGCGTCACGGTCACAATGAAACAGACCAACCCAGTTTCACACAACCTCGGATGTACCAGGCTATTGACAACCAGCCCACTACGTTGACTCAATACTCGAAGTTCTTGGTCGGACGTGGTACCTTTACGGAAAAGGACATCGAGGAGCACAAGAAGTGGGTATGGGGAATGTTGGAGAAGGCCGCCGCAGCCGCCAAGGATTACGTTCCCACAAGCAAGGAATGGCTCTCAGCATCCTGGCAGGGGTTCCCATCGCCCCGTGAACTAGCAGAGAAAACGCTTCCGACCCGTGCTACCGGCTCTGAAGAGGAGACACTCTTGCGAGTTGGTAAATCTATCTCGCAGTGGCCAGCCGGCTTTACTCCACACCGCAACCTCGCGCGGATTCTCACCCAGCGAGGAAAGACCGTTGAAGAGGGTCACAATATCGACTGGTCAACCGCCGAAGCTCTAGCATTTGGTTCTCTTGCTCTTGAGAAGATCCATGTTCGTGTATCGGGTCAGGATGTTGAGAGAGGCACCTTCTCGCAACGCCACGCTGTTCTACACGACCAAGTGAACGAACAGCAATACGTGCCGCTGAACGATCTAGGTTCGAAGCAGGCACGGTTCGTCGTTTGCAACTCATCTCTCTCCGAGTTCGGCACCCTCGGTTTTGAGCTAGGCTATTCACTTGTCTCTCCCGATTTCCTCACCATCTGGGAAGCTCAGTTTGGTGACTTTGCAAATAACGCGCAATGTATCATCGACCAGTTCATTGCAGCCGGAGAACGGAAATGGCTACAACGAAGTGGCTTGGTCATGAGTTTACCTCATGGTTATGATGGCCAAGGGCCGGAGCATTCCAGTGGGAGAATTGAACGCTTCCTACAGCTTTGCGACGACCATCCCCACATCTTCCCCACTCTTGAGAAGATAGAAAGGCAGCATCAAGACTGCAACATGCAGGTCGTGTATCCTACGTGAGTCTTGCTCGTTGTCCGTAAACTCCCCGTAGCTGACACGTTCACAAGTACGCCGGCCAACTACGTGGGTCACATACCCAGAGTTAGACGATGGTGATACTAACAGAAAAATAGTTCCATGTTCTCCGCCGGCAAATACATCGTGATTTCCGGAAACCGGTAAGCCCTCCCCCCCTTTCGTTTCCTCCGCTCATAACGCAGTTATAACCAGTTGATTATCTTCTTCTCGAAATCCTTGTTGCGCCATCCCCGGGCACGCTCAGAGCTATCAGAGATGATCGGAGACACGCACTTCCAGCGATATCTGCCCGAGCCTCATCCAGAGGACTTGGTACCAGCGGAACAGATTCGTCGACACATCCTTTGCACAGGTAATTTTTATGCCGCTTCGCAAGATCCACCCACTGAGTCGACTTCTAGGCCAGGTCTACCATACTCTCTTACAAGAACGTGAAGATAAAGGCATCAAAGATGTTGCCATAAGTCGCATAGAGCAATTGTCGCCTTTCCCTTATGATCTCGTAGGGTCACTTTTTAAGGGTCTTTCGCCAACTAACGGTTTTCAGATCACGCCGCACCTGGACAAATACCCGAATGCCGAGCTCTTATGGTGTCAGGTAAACTTTATCTGCTGCTGATCTTTCTGGGTTGTAATGACGTGGACTCTAGGAGGAGCCGCTCAACAATGGAGCATGGACTTATGTTGGCCCTCGCATTCTCACCGCCGCCAACGAGACACAATATCATCGGGGAAAATACCCTTACTATGCAGGACGTTGTCCGACTAGCTCTGTCGCGACGGGTAGCAAGGTACGGAATGAGTCTACTTTTCCCATACCCACTTACAAATACTCCTTGAAGACTCAACACAAAAAAGAGATCGAAGAGTTCCTTGCATCTGCATTTGCTGAGAGATGAAGTCGTACATACAAGTGTCGCTCCAGCAGTATGAAGCATGTTCCTTTTTCTTACATACACAATGTTAAGGCGGATAGATGATGAGGCACATACAATGAGGATTGACGCATACAGGTATGAAGTACTGGCACAACACTCTTAAGAGTCCATGTGAGAGTCACTGACATGTTTCGCCTCTGCCACCTTTTGTATTAGCACAAATGAGCACATTGACACTGATACCCAACGAAACATTCCCGGCCATCATCCAGTGTACATAGCTCCATCTTCATTCACAACAATGTTGTTAGTCTCTCCGGTGTCCTCAATTTCGTTGGTTTTATGCATGAAATTGCGGAGTGTTGGCTGCAATTGATCCTGATCGCCAGGTACCCCAACGTCAACTCTGGCTTTCTGGGGCTTTCGTCTCCCCGTCGACTCCTGAGATCCAATTATTTCTGCAAGAGTCAACATGAACGAAGTTTCCGGTATCCTTCAGTATCTGTTAACCTACCCTCCAGAAAAAGAAATTCATCCACCCGACGAACGATATTAGCTACGTGGCGTTGAGATGAAAAGTATGTCACGCAAAACAGAAATACCTTACCAACGTCTTTTTGTTGGACGGTCGTTCTCTTCTCCCTTTCAGCAAGTCTCTGACATGCTTGCGAAAGCCTCTTGATAAACTCTTCCGTCGCGAGGGAGATCAAAAATGTCGCGTCCTTAGCGACCATAGGAAGGTCCTAAACCAGTGTCCTGTAGTCACTCGTCCGTTGCAATGAACGTGTCACGGCGACTGGACTTACCTTGTCCGCTTTGATAATCTTCTGTATTCTTGAGAACGGCAAGATTGATTTGCCTGGCTCGCGATCTCGTAGTGCAACGCCCTCCTTCTTTCCTTCGCGCTTGTCTCGTGCTTCGAGTTGCTCAACCTCTTTGTCTACTTCTGGCGTGGCTTCGGCATTGGCATCGCGCTGTGCCGTTGATTCTACCTGAATAACTTCCTCCTGAACGACTTCCTCTTGGGTATCCATGTGTTCGGTAGCCATAAGAGCAGTTATTTGTGAACTTAGACGCGTTCAACGAAGAGATCAGGGTGGGACATGACCACCACAGTCTGACGACGTCGGGAACGCGCAATGAAAATCATAAGCAATGTTTGGTGTTCGAATAAATAAATAAATAGTCTTTGCGTCCAGTCGTCGCCGCGTACTGCATCAACCATCATCATCATGTCAGAAAGATCAAGTGGTAGATCCCATCGCGTAAGTACTACAGGCAACCTTCGGCAATCCATGCGAGCCAACTATGGGGAGCACGGTGTTGACAATGTACGGCAATATCTGCGCGTCTCCGATCGTATCGCTGATTTGTTCTCTTGAATCGAGTAAAGTATTATAAGCAGGTTCGGACCTGCGACGAGGAGATCACTAAACACTACTCAATCCTACACTGAAGGTTGGGACGTCCTATCGTAATCCCCACTTCCTCGGCGTCCGTGCATGCATGTTTACCTGGCTAGAAAGGTCAGTGAAGAAGAGGGCATATCATGCAGATGCGAACAATGGCGCTTGAATTCAGGTGGTGGGCTCACGAGAAAAGGGTTGTTGGGTCCGGATCGCCTCTCATCTTTGATATGGCTTGCGGTGCGTCCCCATCAACCTCTCAGATGATCGGACTAGGACCTGGGAATTCACCTCAACCAGGCAGGTAACGAATTCTCTTCTATGCGCCATCAGTCCCACTCAAGGCACATCCAATTATCAACGAAGTGGGGAAGTCACCGTAGCTGCCTATGAATGGTGGAGACGCGGAGTCTCAGGAATGCAACCCAACAAAAAGGGAATCGCATGTCAAAAGCGTGATACTTTGCCAACCAAAACCGACGGGCTTGAAGGGGAATCACCAACCCCTGTGATAAGGCAGGTACCAGATGACTTGTTGATTATAGCCGCAGATCCTGTGAGTATACCAGCTGAAGCATCCAAGACGGAAATCACTCACGCAGAACTGCAGTACACCCAGGCGGCTTACGCAGAACGCACCACACTACCCTGTACACCGCTTACTTTCCGAGACATATCAGAAGGCTTGCTTCCCTCCATAGTATCGACTGCGACCTCAATCGGGGTTAGCCGTGCCTGCAATGGGGACGCGTCTATCGATAGGATTGACATGGTTGTCTGTTCCTTCGCGTTGCATCTCGTCGAGTCTTCGTCCGAACTGTTTGCTCTTCTGCGGGAGCTAAGTACAAAGGCTCTTTGGCTCGTGGTACTGGCGCCACACAAGAAACCAGAGATACGTACATTTTCGTTCCCTGTCTGCGTTTGAATTCAGCGATCGTAGATCAAAGAAGGGTGGGGTTGGGTGAAGTGGGACAGTGAAAGTTGGAGCGAGTGTGGGATGCACGATCGCAGAGAATTTATACTTGAAAGGCGAGTTCACATTCGACTGAGATACGTTTCACATAGTGAATACGTCTTTTTCAGAGTTCACTGTCGAGTGTATCGCAGCACAAATGTGCTTGACCCGGGGCACGAAGTCGCGGAAAGTGGTGAATAGTCTATTGCAAGGTGAAACAATGCACAAATAACTACGAGCCTACGAAGAGATGCATCGCTCGGCGCATTAATGATATATCAATTTATAAATAAGCTACGCGTTAACAGCGTTATGACTCCACCAGCCGTAGCGCTTCCAGCCACAAGCATAAGCTCGCGACCCCGGATAACTCCAAGATGTGGGTAGGAGAAGTATACCTGAGACCACCATGACGAGGTTGGGGGTAGAACCTCAGGTGTCTCCTCTGGATATACCTCCTTGGGAGCCGTTGCTAAAACAAAGGGCTCTTGCCGAGCCTCTACAGACATCTGGGTGATCAGCTCGGTTAATAACTTCTCGTGTCCTGTCAGCCGCTCTTCTAGTCGAGCTGCACCGGCATTCATCAAGGCATTCGTCTCTGCACCCATCTCTTCCACCTTTTTCTCGAACGTCTGTGCCAACCTCTTCCTTTTCCACGGCTCCACGACAATAATCGCCATGATAAACACTACCAGGTTGACCCCAAGCACCGCCAGCGACCCATAAGTCGAAGCGCTGCGAATCTTGTCGCTCCAGACCTGTTCCTCGTGGTATCGCGCCAATATAACCCTCATCAACTCGCTAAACTCTCGTTCTACCGCATCCTCCGTCTCTGCTACGCGTGCTTTCGTGCGAGCTTCCTCTTGTTCAAAGGAATGGTCTGAACGAACGAGTGAAGTGAAATTGCTGACATCGCCGTCGGTCCAACTAGACTTGCGCTGGAGGAGGTCGTTCACCTGGCGCTGGGATATGGAGCGCTGGAGAACTGCGTCATCATGGGCTGTCTTGGCCTCCCTGGATGCTCGTCGCGTAGCCTTGATTCGAGCCTCTTGGACGTGAAATACGTTGGTTTCTATCAGAAATAGTCGAGAGTCGAAGTACTATACCTTGTTCGACGACCTGTCTCTTCAGAGCCTCGATTTCTCCATACCCTGTCACTCGATTGAGATGCAAACCAAGGTGTGAAAAGGTAGTCGTGGCATTCTTCGAGAACTGGTCCGCACGTCGTCGCAGAGAAGAACTTGCGAGAACGGACCAATCCCTGAGACGGCTCCGAAGGGCTTCGATGTCGGGAGGTGGAGAGTTTAGAGAACTCGGCCCTTGGGTCTGCCCGGGAACAGGACCAGCAGCGTGTGTGTCGGCCGTCGAGATATGTTCCGAGGTTGGAGATGTATGGTTGTCGCGAGGATTGGTCTCGGTGTCTGGAGTGACTCCGACCCCGCGAGTAGAATATGCCCCCTGCGAGCGGCGAGCTGAACGAGACAAGGCTCCGAATCGAAGTGCGGCAGTCTTATCTGTGCCCCGCAACATGGCAGGTACTCGAACACTGCCAGCTGCAACCGTGGAACGCGTCGGGGCCAACTGTACGACCCGAATCCGGATCGGTTGGCGGCTCCCTTCGTCACTCGTGCAAAATTCTATTACTGAACTATGTACCACACGCCAGCAAAACCTGATGCTACTCCTTGCCCGGGACTGAAGAGCCAGATATTGAGTGGAAACATTCGTGAGATAATATAAGTAAGGAGGTCTATTTATTAGATCTGTCATATCCAGGAGCGTCATAATACTCGTCGTCCAAAAGTGTGCGCAGTCCCGGCCCCAGGGAAGTAAGATCAAATCCTCATACCGTTTAACTCCAAACATCCAACAACAGCCGAGACCGTTCCTTGAGTAACTTGATCTCTGCTGCGCCTTCCACTTCCGCACTCCCTCCCTTGGCCTCGCCAAGAATTCGCATGAGCACCTCCTCCACAGCCTTGCTCATCGACTTGGCGTCACCACAAATGTAAATGTATCCCTTGCCAACAAGGATTGCATCCGCGATGTTCTTCCGGTCTTCCCACATAAGGTCTTGTACATATATCTTGCTCCCATCTGGTTTGTAGGGTGGCTCACGGGAGAAAGCACACTGGAGCTTGAACTTTCCCTTGAGGTCCTCTGTATACTTGGGCCATTCCTCAGCATACAAGAAGTCCTCGGTAGATTTGCGGCAGCCGTAGAAGAGTGAGATAGTGCCCCAGTCGTTGAGTGCGTCCGGTCCGTTTTTCTCAATTGTGCGTCTAGCAAGAGCAACGCGTTCTTGCACGAAACCACGGAATGGAGCAACACCCTGTCATCTCGTCAAAAAACAACCCTAAGATCGTGCGTTCCACAATACTCACAGTACCAGGACCAACCATGATAACGGGGCTCTTGGGGTTGGTGGGCAAACGGAATGTCGAACGGCGAACGTGAATAGGGACCCTGATTAGAGTATCATCCTTGTAAGCTCCGCGGGGTCCTTCGATAGCGTAGTAAGGGAGGGATGTGACAGGCTCCCCATTTGCGGCATGTTTGACGTTCAACAAGAAATTCGTGCCAACACCATAAACAGAACGGGCTGGAGATAGAGAGTTTGGGACAGAGTCATACTTGAGTACCACAGCAGTAACGTGAATCGTGGAAGGGTGGAGCTTGGGGCTGGAAGAAATCGAGTAGTAGCGAGGCTGCAGACGAGCGAAGGAGGAAACAATGATGTCAAAGGGAATAGACCACGCCGTAGTGTTGTCAGTGGTGGGGGGAACCGAAATATCGTTTCCGGCGGCAAGCTGAAGCACCTCTCCAAGCTTGAAGCATCCATTCGTGACAACTGCAGCGTATTCTTCCTTATCACTGCTCAACTTTTTAAGCAAAGCCTCAGCCTCGGGAGATGGTGCAAACTTCGAGAAAACTCCGAGCATTTGACGACCTGCAACCGCGCTGATATCGATGTAGTGGCGAAGCACCGCGCCGTAAGTGGTAGGAACAGGGAAAGGAACCTTGGCCAGAGCTGGATCGAGGGAATCAATATTAATCACGGTATCTTTCTTTTCTCCGAGCCCGAGAACACAAAGTAAGCGCTCTACCTCGACGGCAGCATTGGATGGCCAGACGCCGACATGATCACCATGTTGGTAAGTGATTCCGGAACCTTCTATGTTGAATTCCATGTGCACGCAATTCCGATTTGCACTAACTTGGAAAAGTTCACGAGATATCGAAACGGGGGATGCGTAAGGGTTCTTGGCATCATGAATACCCTTGGTCTTGGTCAGAGCACGAACCGAATATTCACCTAGTAAGCAGCTGAGTATTCTGGAAACAAATAAAAGTGTGAAACACACCGAGGTAAACCTTTTCTGGGGGATGCGAATCGAGTTCTGTAACGGTAAAGTCGGGGGAATCTCCACCCTGACCCTCCTCGACACCCATAGCCTCAGCAAATGCTTCCCACATGCCATCCTTCCATGCAAGGTAATCCTCTTCCATGCTCTTGTCGTCGTCGCCCTCACCGCGCTCGCCGATCCGAATGGCGCCCATCTTGGTCAACTCAGTGTCGACGTTGCGGCCGATGGCATTATAATGCTCGTAAGTCTTGTTACCGAGAGCGAATACGACATACTTGAGACCATCGAGCTTGTGTTCGCCATTGGTGAACTCAAAGGACTGGTCTGACAAGTTCTGCATGAGTTGCACCGCATTATCCGTCGGCTCACCCTCTCCGTAGGTGGCCATGACAAAGAAGACACAAGAATCCTCTGGGATTTGGTCGAGGTTCTCAAAGTCATACTCCTCAGGGTCACAAACCAAAGAGGAGAGACCGAACTTGGATTTTGCCTCCTTGGCCAGACGAATGGCATATTCTTCAGCGGTACCAGTTTGTGAACCGTAAAATATGACAATGCGCTTTTTCTAAAACACAAACAAGTCAGTGAGGAGTCGATAGAGAAACCACGGATCATACCCCCTCCTTCATTTTAACGACAAAGTCCCTTGGGTTGCTGTGGCCATTGGAGGTCTTCGTTGCAGTAGCCGGGACGACCTTTTGTTTGGAGGAGAAGATTTGATCGCGGAAGAGGTAAGCACCAGCGAGGGCTACGCCGAGTGTAAGGATAGCGACGTCCGAGGAGGATGTAATCGTAATGGCCATTGTGGGCGGTACAAGCAGAGCCAGAAGAACCTATTAACAAAAAAACGGGAACCGAACGGAGGACCTATGGAGAAACTCCCTCCCCTAGAAGAGCACTAAAAAGAACGCTGGAGACAAGAGCAGAGTGGGTGTTTAATTCAAAGGGTACGTGGCACTTTCCCACGCAATATTTCCTGTCCAAATTATTCGGATGCAGATAAGGGTAAATAACTTAAACGACGTGTTTCGTTTGGCGTACGGGAAGGTCAGAAGGAGAGGGAACACGTCGCCTGATACGGTGGTACTAAAATTTATATGTGTAGTCCACCGGGGACCTCGGAGGGGCCGGTGATTTGAACACAGGCTTACTGCTGACACACTGCCACTCAGCCAAACAGTGCCCATCGCACAATCCGATCGGCGAACGTGATCCCCGAGCTACTAGTAGCACAGCAACGTTCGCTCTTCGCATCCCCAACCAACACTGCGATTCCCGCACTTGGAACGAATCACTCTTGGTTTAGTGGCGCGGCATCACTGGCACTGTGAGTCATATGCATAATGTTTCAAACCCTGCCGCCGCAGGCTCGGTGACGCGGTTTCACTGCCAGTGGGTGACAGTGCGGTGGTAACAGCAACAGTAATCATTGCGGTGCACGTGCGCTGATATTTGGGCGTAGCATTGCAAGAGAATCACAACACATAGAGCCATAGTATGGTGAGGGATATGATCAACGTACCCTTCCCGTTCTTTCGCACTCATTTTCGATCCATGGGAGCAAATCCACCTGTTTTGGATGGGTCAGAGGACTTGCATGTTCAATGGTTCAGTTCCCGAAGACGCCACTGACTCATGAGTCGCATGCATCATACATACTGAATAGTCTAGTGCATGGACGGTGCCATATATAATGCCATTCAAGCCTCCACACTCCTTTGTCGACAAGACTGCAACACAGCTCAGAAACTATGGTAGCCCCGGGGCTGGCTCTCTTAGCACGTTTTGCGGGGCACTTATCCGCATACTGCTTGATCAGTACCGCATCGTGGCGTCTCTTGTCACTATGTGGAATATCGATATCATCTTGGTGGTTAATGGCCGGGCTCATTGCAAGCTTGCCTCTGGGAATTACACTCAAGAATCTTGCACGCAATTACGAGGCAGCTGCCTTGGGTGCTCGTCCTATGCATGTCCTTCAGGGGGGGACGTTCGGAAACATCGACCTGATGCTTCAATTGATGGAGGCCGTGAGGACTGGATATCCTGGTACGAGTAATTGATCAATCCTTTTCCGAGAAAAACCCAGACCTTTGTGGACAGCGGACTGGATGACAGATGCAGTCGCAGCGATTGGCAACTGCTTTAATTTTCGTGTGATGTTTGATGACCATCTGTTTACTTGCGAGCCACATCATATAAAGGTGCCGCGACCAATATTTATCTCGCTCGGCTAGCTAACGCTCGTCCAGGCCGTCCTGGCAACCGATTTCGACAACTTCGTTAAAGGTAGACAGTGGTAACAGTGTAGTTTGGATCATGGCATAACTCGACGTTCTAGGGGACAGGTTCAAAGCTCAGATGCTCAATGTGTTGGGCACAGGTGTCTTTAATTCTGACGGTGAGTAACTACCTCGTGGTTCTCGCTCCTGGCCTTTACACTCAATCTCTCAGCCGATATGTGGAAATTTCATCGTGGCATTACCCGTCCATTCTTTACCCACGATCGGATCAGTCACTTTAATATTTTTGATCGCCATGCCGAGTATGCGATCACCCAGATGAAGTCTCGTCTCCGTGCTGGGTATCCGGTGGACTTCCAGGTATGTCCCTGTGCATCTATTTCCCTACCTCGAGACGATCTCAAGATCTCTAGGATGTTATTTCACGGTTCACCCTTGATTCCGCAACCGAGTTTCTCTTCGGGAAATGTGTACACAGTCTCTCTACCGATCTTGTTTATCCCTACAACGTGGCTCCGGTCGGTAACTCCAAGATCACCGACGACTTTGCCATTGCATTCGCAGACGCTCAATGCACTGCTTCTCAACGAGCTTCCAGAAGTTGGTTGTGGCCTCTGTTCGAACTTTGGGGCGACAAGACTGTAGAGCCGATGAAGGTCGTGAACGCCTACATCGAACCTATTCTAAAGGACGCGATAGAGAAAGCGAAGACAGCTGCCTTGCACACGGAGAAGCTGACCCCCGAGTCCTCCGATGAGGACACACTTCTCGATCACCTCGTTCGACTTACGACTGGTAGGTGCTATTGGTTGTACTATTCCTCTTAGTGATCCTCTGTAGATCCCGTGGTCCTCAAGGATGAGATCTTGAACATCATGATCGCTGGTCGTGATACAGTACGTGGGAGTACGTTGCTGTTCGATCATGGACTAATTGTTTGTGATAAGACGGCCGGGACACTGACATTCGTCATCTATCTTTTGTCAACGCATCCGCGCGTGCTTGCTCGTCTTAGAGAAGAGATCACGACTAAGATTGGACCCAGAAATTGCCCTACATATGAAGCGATCCGTGGCATGAAGTACCTCCGTGCGGTTATTAATGGTAAGTTCCTTGCCCTATTCGAACGAAGAAGTCTTAAATATTGTTGTTCCAGAGACACTGAGACTATTTCCGGCCGTGTAAGTGCTTAACGTCCACCAATCAGATATATAGTTCATTCGTTTTTGCTGCAGGCCATTCAATATTCGGTAAGAAAGAAATGTTCTTTTAATCAACAAGGTGCTCAGCGCAAGTAGTGAGAGCATCAAAGCAACCACTTTGCCATCCTCCGACCCATCAGAGATGCCATATTATGTACCAGCAAATACTCAGTGCGTCACTAGCCCGTATCAAGTTGTGAAAGGTAACAACCCCCCACAGGGTAGCGTATTCTGTGTTCATCATGCATCGCCGAAAGGATCTTTGGGGTCCAGACGGTAAGAGGCTTTTACGTGTTGTCTGTTTTCGTTGATTACCTCGCCCTGGACAGCTGAAGAATTTGATCCCGACCGCTTCCTCGACTATCGTTTGCACAAGTATCTCACACCACAACCATTCATCTTCCTTCCATTCAATGCTGGCCCTCGCATTTGTCTTGGTCAACAGGTAGGCACTCATACATGCCTTTTCCTCTTATTCCTGTTAACAGAGCGCCGCCCATCGATTTTAGTTTGCGTATAATGAAATGTCTTTCATGCTGATTCGGCTCTTGCAACATTTTGACACAATCAGTCTAGCACCAGACGCACAAGCACCTGACACGCTTCCTCCTCTTGCTTGGGCAGAAGCAGAAGGTCGAAAGGCGACGGAAAAGATCTTCCCGAAGGCGCGTCTCACGATGTATGCACATGTAAGTCCTCGGGCGACGATTTTGCTTATAGCTATGGTTATCTGACACACGTCGGCACAGGGTGGGTTGTGGGTGAGAATGACTGAGGCCGACAACGACTGAGATCGTCTGAGAAGTCTACAGTATCTGCCACGGACAATACGTTGTTGGACGCTTTCTTTGCTTATCGTTCTCATAAATAAATATGACTCATGTCTGTCGCCTTGTAGTATCTATTTCCCTTCGTGCCGGTCGTGTATCCGCCAGTACTTCTTGAATCACTATGTACCTGACAGCCGTTGACCTTGAAGCCCCGCGGCCGGCGTGCCAGGACGCAAAACGTTGAAGGACTTGCCAGAAGCACCTCGCTCTGCACTGGCAGTGCACAATTGATGAGGGTGCCAATGTCACATGATCGTTCAGCCGAACTTCAGTGATGAGGAAAACAAGCTGATCTCAAAATTCCATTACATTCACGCACTTTATGTCAAGGGTGCACACAAGCCTACGTCTAACGCCAATTGATCAATTTCTATCCCATGAATGACGGCAAAATGGGATATAAGATTACTGAGTAGAGGAGCAGGTGCCATCAAAAGTAAGAACCTCCTCATCTTCAAGTTCCACATCACACTCTAGCTGGTCAAAAAGTCAGTTGGCACGACTGACAAGCCTCTGAATAGCACACCTGGTGAGTACTTTCGAACCACAGATCCAAGCGGTCGAATTTAGTGTGGATCTGGGCCTCTAATGAGAGTAGATTCCAGACCGAGTGAACACCTGATTGTTTGAAAACATCGGTGAATTTTGAGAATCCGAACTGCTCCAGCATGGTCATAGCACTGCCTTGCATCACCGATTCATTCAAAATGTGGCATGTATGAACTGTGCCCCGAAAGCTACCTCTGGCCATGGCCGCCAGCCCCGCACACTGAAGAAGTGAATCATGATCAAACATGCCAGAGACCATGCATCGGTAGCCATCGCGAGCCAGTGCCTGATTTAATATATAATGAGCAATCCAGATAATGGGTTTGAAATATACACACCTTCATCCTGGAAGTCTCATAATCATTTCCCACGCACTCCATCGAGTCTTTGTTCATATCCTCTAATGTGCCAAAGGAAGGACTTGGGATTGGATGATCGAACTGGAAATCGAATGTAAGTGTCGAGTTAGAGGAAAACTAATTGAACGCACACAGTCGGATGTAGTTGTCGCAGCACGTTTTACCGACATCAAAAATGACATTGCCACCAGCACTCTGAGGCGGCGATGTGACCCAGCGAATGAGCGATGCGGAGGCTTCATCGCCCAGGATATCAGACTGAGCGTGGAATTCGAGGAGGAGATATCCAGTAACTCTCGCTGAAATGATATCCTCCTGCTGGACAGCATGCCGCTCTGCTTCCAGTATCATCTTGTAGGCACTGTAATGATGAGGCCTCTCACTCAATCGCAGTTCCTGGATCCGAGGAGAATCAAGTGCGGGAAGGGTGGTTGCCGCCATAGTATCTTGTCTGTTGACACATCGCAACGCTGAGGCCTTTCATTCAATAGCGGTTTCTGGATCCAGGCCCGGGGAAAGTCGAGTTCGGGAAGGGTAGACGTGGTTATGGTCGTCGCCATGGTTTCCTGTCTGCTGAGACCGGTTGCAAAATCAAGATCTTAAGAATGTGTGGTGGGAATAGGGGCTCCTTGAACAGTGCCACGCGCTGTAACGGATCCATCATCATGGGGGATAAACGTGATGGCATGATGCTCCCTGTGTGTTAACCCGGTGCAATCCTCCGGGATCCGACGCCGTTCCCAGCCCATGGTACTGATTAGCAACGACTTACTAAGAACCGAACTACTACACTCGGAGCTACTCTCTTGATGAGAGTGCGCCAGCGTTATGGCGCAGCAAGTGTATTCAAAGACATATATGTGCAAGGGCTCGTTGAATGAGTATCTGAAAAAGTTACCAAGGTTCATACCAGCATATTGTCTCCTGTCACTGTACTACTTAGCCCGAGAAATTTACGGGTGGCTGTGCTCGCTTAGCCGGTCCGCGGTAACCCCCCCAGAGCAGTCAGAGGGAGAGAGTGCACGGGCAGGGGACAGCGCGCTCGGGAGGTCCCAAAAAAGTTGTAGGTACCTAGATACATCAATAATCTGTATGCTACCTGTGTATGAAGGCCCGAGAGGGGACAGATTATTGATGTATCTAGGTGCCTACAACTTTTTTGGGACCTCCCGAGCGCGCTGTCCCCTGCCCGTGCACTCTCTCCCTCTGACTGCTCTGGGGGGGTTACCGCTTTCGGACCGGCTAAGCGAGCACAGCCACCCGTAAATTTCTCGGGCTAAGTACCTGACAGTCGTTGAGCTGTACAAAACTTGCCACGAGCCCGGAACCCTAACCTTAGATAAGGGTTATGGTTATGTTGACACGTAGCTTGGCGTTTTATTCAAGTCCCACCTTGAGCTTGAACACACCCATAGTCGTTCCCTGAAGGCATTTGGCACGATGTCCCTACTAAGGTTAGTTTTCATCACGCTTTTATCGTAATTCTTGCCTTGACATAACTATATAGGCTCGGTCTGTGTACAATAGGCGTGTACGCCATGTTCCTCGTGAGTTGTCCCGTCAT
>JBBPQL010000261.1:0-35778 GCA_038092515.1 Boletus subparvulus | reverse complement strand
TCTATGTCCAGGCGCGGAAAACTCCTCTCCGCCGCGCCGCGCAAGCCTCTCGCGCCATCTACCTTATCCGCAAACCAGCCGCCTCACTACTCCGCGAGACCACGACCATCGTCCCATTCCACTGCGCACAATCCATCTACTTCAAAAGAAAAATACGTCCCACAGGATGGAGAACCAGAAGCAATAGATTTCATAGAACTTCTCAAAAACGCGTCCAGACAAGTGGACGAGAACTCGAACAAGAAATAATGGGTTGCCACTCGGGAAAAGGACAAGGAGCGAGGGCAGTCCCTGGCAAGGATTGGCATTGACAACCGCATGGGCTTGGACATCCACAATATAAGCGCACGCAATCACCAAAACCTCGAGTGCGACCGCTATCTCGTCACCAAAGGCACCCGAGAAAACATTGAGCACCTCCATATTGGCTTATGAACCCGAATCCCGTGGACGTGCATTGGCAAAGACGGCAAGCTTGGGTGCACCTGATGTTGCTCTTGTATCCGGGAAGTCTACCCTAACTTCACTGCCGAGCACAAACCTGAACTGCGACCTTAAGCTCGCTCCCACTCTTTTTATCTACCTGCCCGAGCGTCCAATATTTCAAACGCCCATCCATGCCACTGCTCGCAAGGCCAGTTTTCCCGAATCCACGTCGAACGACGCGACAGTGCGATGCAAGATGTCGTCGATGTCATTGAAACTGATACGGAATGGAAGAGGTCTATATCCAATCCGATCTCGCGCGCAGATATCGTACCGGTCCTCCGCTAATGGGCATGCGCCGTGCCTCACAACTCCAGCCTTCACAATATAGTTCGTCGCGGGCGCAATGGCCGTGACGATTCCGCGGTTCAAACCGCCATTGCTCACCAATGGAGGAGTGGGACGAATAAGGGTGGGAGCGGCACAAAGCCCGCGACGACAATCACCTCTCGTGGCAGCGCTACCAAGGCGGTCGAGATGGCGGCGCAAGGGAGTGAGGACGCCGACTCGTCATTCAATGTGTTGTTCGATGTGGACGCTGACGCTCTGGAAGAAGCGATGAAGGTGTATGATTGAACACGATGGATAAACCTAATCTATGCAAGCACCGTCGCGTATGTCATCTAGTCTGTCGTCATTCGCAGGTCTCTTGTAAGGTGTGAGGTCATAAGTGCCTCGTCCTACTGTATTACACGCTCACTCATTCCAACTAACTAATGAGCTAGATCCATTAGGTATATTCATGTTCTCTATGCACATTAATACTCACGTATTCTAATGGACTACCATCACTGGAGAGAGACGCACGGCACCCGCTTCCTGTGTGCCTGCAGATCCTTGTCTACCACTGGACGCATCCTTGATCGGATGGCTCGCTGTAGCAGCCTTGGTATCTCTTTTACGCTGTCATGCAGGATAAACAACGGCGCCAGCGAACAAGCTGAACAACAAACCCAAGTGACGGGTTTTGCGACCAGACAGTTGATTTATATAGGTATAATAATACGTCTGACCCAAAAATGAATCAAAATGAATTCGTACGGGGAGAAGCACCCAGTCGTCGCGCTACGCTCAGGGAGTTTCCTTTAATTATACATATCGCCCCGGTACTGGCTGTAGCGGTGTCCCGGCATTGTCGTCTTCGGCCTCTGCACTCTCGTGCGCGCCCGTGGCGGGGCCCGGGCACGCCGTCTACATCTCCTGTGTGTATCCGGTCCGATGTGATCTCGATTCGACCGTTCGACGTGGTAAGCGCACCCCATCGCTCAGGTCGGACTGATTGTTCTAGTCGTTTCCATTCCTCCAGCGGGTTGTCATATTCCGTAGGCGGCCTGGGGTTATTGGTACGTCCGTCCTTGTGCGCTCGTATATTTGGTGCTGACTTGCCTCGTCTCCAGCTAGCGGCTTCGTTACGGCTCGTTTCGAGTCGTCGCCTGCGCCGGTCGTTGCACCATCCTTCCAACCTCGTCTCCTATCCATCTCGTCGCTGTCGCCATCTTCTGGCACTCCCGAACGCCCTCGACACCTCCTGGCCCGGTATCTCAGCTCGACACGTTCGTTGTCGTCGCCTGGTACGACCATTTCGCTGCGGCTCACTGCGTGCAACTGCGTACTCACTTCGTGCGCTCGACCATAGCGTGTCATCGCGCTTCTTAGTTTCGTCTCGGGTTGCTCGACTGGAGTGGAGTGCCACTGGCAGTGGTAGAGAGTCTTGGACCGCTTTAGCATGTCCTCGTCATCCGTTGAGGATCATTCGAGGATTGAAATCAAGATAAACGAATCATTCTGGCTGAGAAAACCCTCCCCCACTACCATGGGAATCGGGGATCCATCGGGGATCCAAGGTCACCGCATACCCCTTCTTGCGGGTCCAGGAATTCCCGGAGGGCCGTTGAATTTGCACTCTCACAACCCTTCACAGGTACCTCATGGCCCCAAGGCACGTGCGAACTGGCAGGAAAGGCGATTGGTCGATCGACCAACTTCAAACATGATCTCGTTGCAGAATTATCTATGATGTAGCTAGTACCCTTTTGGGTCGAGGCGCCCTACGCCTTGCTAAGACGAACTTTGTGCCTAACTTATCGACCACCTCATCATAATTAAATGTCACCAGCGGCCTTCCCGAGTCACCAGCACGCGAATAGTACGCCGTACTGGTTGTGCGATGCTGGTTTTGTCGCTGTTGTTGGCAATGCTTGACCCGCACATTACGCTCACTCACCCTCAATGTCGTCAAGCCAATCGGGATTTCCAGCATCGAGTGAGTGGCGTGTTGGCGATAACCCAGAAGGTTTGCGTATTATTTCAGATATGTCTCACACAAGACTCATCCCTATCACAATGACGCCCATAGGCTATGTTATCTCTCCATCCCTGATACATTTGTCCAACACATAGGAAGCGGGCCCCTTCGTACAAAGTTCCCAGAGAAACAAAAATGCTATACCTCAACTGTGACTGTCTTTCTGCCGATCAGGTTTCTCGTGGAAGACACTCCCCCTCCGTATTAGGGCGTGGGACATCTGCCGCGAAATCTCGTCTGCCTTCATTGTCTCGAGGGCGTTCTGAGCCCCGATTGTTGTACAGGAAATTGACATTCTGGAGGAAGTTGAGCTTGCAGCATAAATAGTAAATACCAACAGCAGAACAGTGACTTAGTGGTGTGAGTCCATGGCCGACCGTGTCAGACAACACCAAATGATATTATTCCGTGACATCGCGGGGTGGGCAACAGACACGGAGCAAATTCGAAGCTTCTACGGCGGCCCGCACGGAGGTAGACAAGCGCGTTTGTGACGTGAGTCCCAGGGCGAATATCAGCACCTGGTTTCTCGGAGGCACACAGATGCTGAGGAGTATATTACCGAGGGCACCGAGGCAAAACTACGAGTCTCAGCACGCAAGGCTTTCCGAAAGTTGCGGTTCAAGGTGGGATGCGGCGGCCGGGGGGAAATCCATAAATACTGGAAATATTGCAGGAGCTCACTGGCATGAGTCAAGCTATGCAAGCGGATTGAGCGAGTCACGTTCAAGGAATGAAGGGGTAAACTTGGTTTTGGAGGATTGAGCGTTTGTAGTGCGCGGACTCAGGCTACTGCAATTGGATAACGAACAGCCTGGGTATGACGTGATCTGATATTGATGTTCATTGTTCAAACAATTCATAGTGCGGTGACGGCGGCGATGGTCCTGCGCACTGGCAAATACTGTAAATGGATTCATTCACTCATTCACATGAACGCTCAACCGCGCAGTCGCATGTGCCTCTAAAACTGCAGGGTTACCGAGCTTCAGACATCTGTATAAAAATAAAAAAAGAACTCGCACTCGTTGCTTCTCGGGTGCTTCCCGCGATCATGGATCTTCTATACAATATTGATCTAGAGTGGTTGGGCCAGGTAAGACAGGTAACCCGAGAAATTTACAAGGCTGTTCTGTTCTACCCCAAGCGCAATATGTATGTATCAAGTACCTGGTAACCTGGACACTCAACAGGTAGCGCTCACCTCGCTCACGTACTACTCCTCGGTTGACCGTCAATGGACTTAGGGGTGTCCGCGGTCAGGAGGTATGCCAAGGTAATTTAATATGGTCACTGTAGAATGCTTATCTGAATCCATCGTCGAGGTTTGCACCGGAATGGCAAAAAAGGAAGTAAGGATCACGACGGCTGTTGCCACCGAAGGAGTGACACAAGGCAAGTATTGTATATAAATAGGGGGGCCTCTTGTCCCAACGAAGTTGACGGTATCCTATCCATCAGATGACCTCATCAGTGGTCGACGTGCAAATTCCAGTGGACGAGTCCGACATCACCACTGGATCGACCCCATCGCAACCGACGACCAAATCAGCAGTCATCGATCAGGAGTTAAATCGACATGGCATGGGCCGCTATCAATGGTACGCACCATTATCCTTTTAGTCCTGTTGTGACCATATCCGCATTTCTCGCCGAAATGCTAGGTTGTTCTGGGCGATCTGCGGTACCGGATTTTTCTTGGATATTATGTGGGCACAGGCATTTGCACTCGTATTGTCGAGCATCCAGCACGAATTCGGATTTTCGGACAAGGAATCCGGGAACCTTTTCTCTGCGTTTTTTGCTGGCATAACGGTGGGAGGATTCGTGTGGGGCATATTGGTCGATGTTATAGGTTCGTTGTCAATTTCATCTTTGCTTGATACTCCGATCATGTTGACGGATATGAATGTTATGAACTAGGTCGTCGTGTGGCATTCCTTGGTACTTCTTTGATCGCTGGAGTGTTTGGCATGTGTCTTGGCGCACAGTCTTCATACAATGGTCTGTTGGTGATCACCGCGTTCACCGGATTTGGCATCGGAGGCAACGTACCTATCGATTCGACCAGTGAGCATCTTGATAACTGTTCAAGTTATTCACAACGCTCACTCATCCTTGCAATCAAGTCACTGTCGAGTATCTTCCAGAAGTATTGATCCTTACTACTGTAATGGTATCAAACGGTAACCGAGCTTTGACCAGGATCATTTCTATCTTCTTGCAGCACTCTCGATCTTCCAGCCACTTGGGGTTATTTTCTCCAGCCTGATCGCTTTCGGGTTCATACCAAATTACTCTTGTTCGACAGAATTGGTGTCCTGTCAGTTGACGGGAGGTGCTGCACCTTGCTGTTCGAGGGATGGCAATATGGGATGGCGATATCTGCTTTTCACGACAGCTTCGATCACGCTTGGCGTTTTCATCCTTCGCTTTTTCATCTTTCCTTTTTACGAATCCCCAAAATTCCTCATATCAAAAGGGAATGACCAGGGTGCAGTTGAGGTCATCCTCAAGATCGCTGCCTTCAATAAGCGCTCCTGTGACCTCACCGTCGAATCACTTTACGAGGAATGCAAGGAGACCCCACCCATGGAAGTAAAGGCTTTGTCTCAGAGGCTTGTCAGCGAGATCTCCAGACTAAAAATGTTGTTTGAGAGCTGGAGAATGGCACGGATCACGATTCTCGTCTGGATCACCTGGATGTTTGATTACTGGGGTAAGAAATTCGCGCTGATCACTTCTTTGTTTCACCATGAAGCCCACAGGATCGACCATTGCCTTTACATATTTGCCTACCATTTTACAGCGGAAGAACACTGCGATCAATGTTAGTGTAGAACAAACATACACCGACTACTTGATCGTCTACAGCCCCGGGATTGCCGCCATCATCCTATCCGTCTTCATGGTCCGTGCGCCTATGGTTGGGCGAAAATGGACGCTCGTTTTCTCGTCTATGGCCACGGGCATATCTCTCTTCCTTTTCAGTGTTGTGAGCACACAGGCGAGCGAGGTCGGCTTCAACATGTTGGAGTACTTTTGTCAGACCCTTTTCAATGCAGCGGTGAGCAGCGTTTGTTTTGTGCTTGCCACTGGTCTGAAAGATACCATCGTAGCTCTTCGGATGGACTCCTGAGGCGTTCCCTGTTGCGGTCCGGGGGACTGCGGCTGGTTTGGCCACGTTTTTTGGCAGCCTGTGTGGAATTTGTGCGCCACTGATAGCTGCGCAACTCCTCAGCAGCTCTAATGAGAGCAACGGAGTATTGTACCTGGCCGGCAGTGGGCTCTTTGTATCTACGATTGCTTTGTTGTGCCTCCCGGCTAAGGACATGGTCGCACCACGATGAACGACATACATGTACCAGTATGTAGATGCTATCAATTCATCATTCGCTATACCGCGCGCTCATGTGCTGGTAACGATTGTACTCCAAGATACAAACTCCATGCCTGTGAATCCCTTTAAATTGACATTCAATCACTGGCGCATTCACGATGATGAAAAGGCGAAAGGTCGTGTTCAGTCGCGTCGGCCGTCATGCCGAAGCGCCTTGGTCAAGCGATCGACAAATCGGCCCTTGAAAGTACCCGCCGCCGGGCAGCGCGAAGTTCCAACCGGTTGAAATGCCGAAACCTTACTCCCCCGATGCGGGGGTGTACTATGTACTTTTCGGCCTCGGTGAACATTTCCGAAATTTTTGCACTCCCACAACGCTTCACAAGTACCTCATATGGCATGAATATCCCTGGGGCCCCGAGACACGTGCGAGGCAGTAGGGAAGGCGATTGGTCGATCAACAATTTCCAACGTGATTTCATAAGGTTAGAGTTGGTATGTACAGAATTACGGACCTTTCGCTAGTACCCTTTTGGGTCGACACGCCCCACGCCGTTCAAGTAAATCTGCCAAGTTGGCCACCTGATCGTAATTGAATGTCAGCAGCAGACTGCCTGAGTCACCAGCGCGTTAAAACTTCGCCGTAGTGGTTGCGCGATGCTGGCTGGTCTTGTCGCTCTCGTCTGCAATGCTTGACCCGAAAAAGCAATTTTACATTACGCTCACCGAACCCGCCGTTTTCCTGCGCACTTCTGATCCCTCTGGACGACTCCAACGCGACTGGGACGATTCACCCACTATCGTTAGGGGGATACTCACCCTCAATGTCGTCAAGCCAATCGGGATTTCCAGCATCGATGTGGAGTTGACTGGCATGTTGGCGATCAACCCAGAAGGTTCGCGTATTATCTCAGATATGTCTCCCACAACACTCATGATTCTCATCCCTATCACAATGACACCCATGGGCTATATTGTTTCTCCATCCCTGATACATTTGTCCAACACATAGGAAGCGGGCCCCTTCGCACAGAGTCCCCAGAGAAACAAAAAATCTATACCTCAACTGTGACCATCTTTCGTGCTGATCAGTTTCCTCGTGGAAGACACTCCCCCTCTGTACTAGGGCGTGGGCTATCTGCCTCGAATTCCAACAGCGAGGACGAACGTGCAGCGACAACTTCATCTCGTCCGCCTTCATTGCCTCGAGGGCGTTCTGTTTTTCGTTCGTATCCCCGCACTCCAACCGATGTGAACCTTGAACGCACTCACCACGTGCCTCCTGACCTCGGCCCAACCCCGCCATATACTCCTGTGGCGCAGTCTCCGACTCCAATTCAGTCAAGACATGGTGCCCCTGGGGAGCACCCCGCTCAAACACTTGAAGATCAGAGACAAGCTCTGAGGGACAATTTAGAGGGCCAGGCTTATTGCAATGGATTCAGTGAGCAACTCCGTTAGTTTCGAAACATTTCTAACTAATCCTTAAATGTTTCTCAACTGCAGTTCCTCCATCTTCGCGTTCGCCCTCAATCGCATTCTCTCTTTCCAGTCCCACGACGCACTCGAACGCGTCCAGCACCTCCCTTCACCGAGAGAACGACAACCTCACCGACGACATGGTGCACCCAAGCCCTCCTTTTGAAGGCAACTCATCATTTCGCAATTCCACTGAGGAATCCCCACACGCTTTGCCTCGGTGTGGCCCCTCACCGAGCCGTTCCTCTCCCGCGCACTCCCTTGAAAATTCCCGCGAAACTCAGTCCTACACGCGCGGGAATGTCCGTGACTCTTCAAACACGCCAGCTAGTCGTTCCCGTTTGCGTCTTCCCCTCACTTCCGTTTTAGACGCTGTCAGGGAGGTTACCTCCAGAACATCATCTAGGTCCCAAAGTGTCGCCGGATCAGAGGAGAGGGAGCGTGGACGAACGAGAGTCAGGATCATACCTGAAGAACAAATCAGGGCAAGCAATTTTGAACTAGGTGAGGGTGTCGCTGGCGCTGGCGCTGGGAACGGTAGCCAACTGGGAGCAAATGAATCCCACCCGAGTGGTCATACGGAGCACCGCGAACCACATCTGCTTGGTCTGGGTCGCGTCCTCGGTTTGGAGCGGGACCACGAAAAGGAGAAAGATAGCGAACGGAAGTCCAAGGAACGTGGAGAAAGTTGGAAGGAATTCAAGCCAGGTGAGTTTGAGCGACTTTTGTTTTCACTGTTTCCCCGCTTGACCAATCCTTCTCTTGGGAATGGATGGGACCTTATTTCGCAGGTACCTATAGCTACCCGATCTCCTTCCTGCTTCCGCCCCATCTTCCACCAACGTTTTCCGTCCCTTATGGATCACTCAACTACGCCATCAAAGGTGTCGCCCACCGACCCGGCGCATTCACCTCTAAGCTCTCTTGTCAAGTTCCACTGCTGGTTGTCGTGGCGCCAGCTATCGGAACTGGGGAAGGCGGTGGGGCTGGAGATCCCGGGCCATTATTCATCCAAAAACAGTGGCTAGACAAACTCGCATATTCCTTCGGACTGAGTTCGCCCTTATTCCTTCTTGGCTCTGAGCGTCATTTAGAAGCAGCTGCAGGCGAAAGCGTTCGTGCGAACACCGAATCGCCGGTAGAGGCTGGGGTGGAAGCAAGAGCCGAAGCAGCATACGGTACGGCCACGTTGGATCTAACTCTCTTACCCCTCGAAAAAATCAAGATCTGGGGAATTGGCGTATTCGTCGACCAGCGCATTAGGTACCTCGATGAACGAGAGAAGCCCCTCAGAGACGACGACAAGAGGCAGGTGAAGCTGCTGGAACTGCAGGACACGTGTTCGGCAGAAGAGATGGATCTGGAGGAAGAACGGACGCAAAAGAACAAACAGAAGCACAAGCATGACTCCGCACGAATTCCACTCCTTCCAACGCCTATCTCGCCGCATCGATCGCCACTCCTTCGATATCTCCCCCCGTCTACTGATCCTTCTGTTCTAGCAGGTCCCGGTCCCTACGTGCTTTCGACAAATATCGGGCTCCCTGGTTGCAATGGCCCTTCCGGCGGTGATCTGCACTTTACCATGAAACAGAAGGGCTTGAATGTGAGAGTGGATCACTCCTTGCGACTCATTATCAAGGTGGAGTGGGTTGGTGACGAAGGTACTAAAGAAGGGGAGGGGAAGAGATTGTTTGATATGACATTACAGACCCCGATTACCATCCTTTCCGTGAGTTCTGCTTTCTTTTTATGAGCATGCGTGCGCGATCTTAAGCCAACATTCTATCGCGCCGAAATAGTGTCGCTGTGTCCCAGAGTGCCAAACACTCCCTAGGTATTCCCAGATCACGGAAGACTGTTTGCAGAATCGCGCCGCGTGTCCTTGCCAGCCGAGTATCGTAGGGCCCACGGAACGAGAACATGGACACGAAGTCGGAGACCAAACACCTCGCTCGACGTCCTCTCTCGAGAGCGAAAACGGAGCTGCCGACGAGCAGCGCAGCGGCCACGCATACTCGATATCACCGTCGCATCCACGGAAAAGCGGTTATGCGAGCCCACTTGCACTGTCGTTGCATTCCCATCCACCATCGCCGGCCAGCCGGGGACGTGAGGCGAGTTGGAACAGGTCTCCATCTCATGCCCAAACTCTTTCCCCCAGTCACTTGGGACGCTCCCCGTCGTACACCGTATCGACGTCCCAAGTCCGCGCCCATTCGCAGGCTCCCCCGTCGCGCCCACCCTCGCCGTTAACGCAATACGAGCGACTCGTGTCTGGATTGGAGAGCGAAGCTGGGGAGGCCCCACCCTCGTATGAGAGTGTTGCCTCGGGGTCCTGATAGCTGTCGATGATACTAATTTCCTTGGACGGGATTAAGTAAGTGGACTTGTCCCGCCAAGCCTCGAGTATGGAGATCACATCAACGATTTGGGTCCTGCAAGTCAGGACCATTTTTATTCGCTAGGTTATAATGATATTAGGGTGCTCGGCCGATTCATCTATCTGATACCATGTCATTGCAAATAACTGCTATGTATATGTACTAATAAACTTGCTGTAGCAAGCGAGCAGGGTGATGTACTTTCATCACCCCCTAACGCGTTCGTGAGGCTCCTGCCACGGAACACCTAGACCGACGTAAGCGTTCGATTACAACGTGATACAACAGTTATGGGAACAGGAGAGAGCACACGAACCCAAGATGTTGAAAATCTCTTCCTCGGTCTCCGACGCAACAATACTTCCTGGAAAAAAACAAGTTGGCCTCTGCATGGGCGTGGTTCCTGTGCTGATCGTCTCGGGATACCTACCTTCACAGATCTTCTTCTGCCTGTCGTGCGGGTCCCGCAAGACGCCGGCATAAAGACCACGTTGGTTGAGCGAGAACCCGTGTCTGTTCGCTTTCAGCCTCATCGCACGATTGAACTAGGTTGTCTAAGCTTGTTCTGCTTAAATTGCAATAAAACAGAAGCACTTACGATGTCGTCACCCTGTACGTGATTGAATTGTGCGCAGGATAGGTGGTAGCAGTCGGAGAGGTACTTACCGTGTAATAAAGTAACGCAGCACCTCGACTCGCCCAGGGTACACAAAGGAAGTCAATCCTCCGGCGTTTCACACCAGAACCAGGCAGCTTGCAGAGACCACGATATACCAACTCGAGGTCTGAAAAGTCGTCGGGTACGGCCAAATCCTCGGTTATAATACCGGCCGCGTGCAATTGCTCGAGCAAAGTATGTAGTACCCCTGTTTAGTCACTAGTTAGGCCAATCATTCATTGGGAGGCTCCAGTAGGCGTACCTTGATGCGTCTTGCCATCTGTAGTCGGTCGCGTGATCAAGATGTCGATGTCTCCACAGTCGATCTTTCCCCTGCATGGCAAGCATGAACAAGGACCACTCGTTGACAGATAGATCGAATACGTGCCTTCTATAACTTCCCATGATCTCAATGAATAGCTCGCTATCAATGGAAAGCGCTACGTAACAATTTCAGCGCGCGAGACGACATCGACGTAACCAGGATTGTCGTACCGATGGGTTTGATCACATCAAAAATCCTCCTCGCTTCTTCGCGGGGCATTCTCGAGTTTATGTCTACAGTGAAGATATGTCAAGGACGAGTAAATGAAAAGGTTAGTACTGCTCACCATCATAGAACTTCAAACCAATTTCTTGTGCCGTCGATAGCTTCAACCCGCCTTTCCTGGCTTTGACATCATCCAGCGTTCTGAGCCCACTCGCAAACCAAGCAAAGGCAGTATGACGGCCTGAGTGTATGATGAGCGTCGTCGACTAGGAAGGAAAGTAATGGGTCCTTGCCGACGCCATAAATGCCCTGGAAAATCCTGGTGGCCGCGACATCTTCTGTATTTTCGTACCTGATACGTTTAAGGTCCCCCGTGTTGATGATCTCCATGATCTGTGAGCCATCATTAAGAAACAAGTAACCTTCATGTCTTCGGGTAGCGCACCTTCAATGCAGTCTTTTCGCCAACGCCACGGATGGAGCGTGCTTCGCCGAATGATCTGATCGGTTTGGGATAGTTCCGTAGTGCGGGAATACCTAAGTAGTCATGAGTAACGGAAGTGCACCATGGTATTAAACTCACATTTTCCGTAGCTATATGCACGCCAGCGATCATCCTCAGATGATTTCGCTTTGTGAAGTTCCCTGAGTTCTTCCAACTGCTTAATAGTCAGAATACATACAAGAAAAGTGCCAAGAACATTGCCTTGTCGACGATATGTTGGTTAACGCAGACCGTTGGTTTCTGCCATTTGAGGTCACATGCAAAACCCTAGAAGAATACAAGATAACGAGAAGATCGGGTCAGGCTTTCCGCAGAGGGAAGTTGACTCACCCTTCTCGGTGCTGGTCCTCCGTGGTAGTCGAACTCGTTGCCCTCACCGTCTGAATCTGATGCATCTCGATTCCACTGGATAAAAAAATGTAGCTTAACGGTTCGGATCACCGATGACTCTACTAACCTGGGCTTCACGATCAGCCCTCGCTTGGGCATAGTACTCTGAAAGGGGATCTTCATTTTCCGGTGCCTTAGTTGCATGCCCGTGGTCTTTGCCCCCTTCGACAGATTTGAGGTCAAGTGGAGGTGGTGGCAACAGGGTGAGAGTAACACCCCGCCCCTCGGTTTGAGCAGGCTTACTCTCCTGGGAAAAAGTGCTGTAATAAAGGTAAGCGTCGAACGCCCGATTCTTCGCATGCTGGAACGTACGAGATGTGACTGATGTCACCACTGTGGTCATGTGGAGCATCTGGCCCCAACGCCAGATCATGAGCCGCTTTGCCGCCTTGCTTACCCCGGCGGATCTTCTTCCAGCGGCAACCAGCATCGATCCGTTCCGAAAACGCTGCGTGCATAAATTCGAAATCGAATGAATCACTGTCATCTCCACGGTCGCCTTCTGCCACGCCTTTTCCCTTATCGCTCTTATCCAATAATAATTTCGGTTTCTGCTTGCTTGTTCGTCCGTATCCTGAGACAACCCAGTCCCAAGTGACAGTGGGGATGTTGTCGGGTATGTCTGACAGAGATTTGAGCGACAGTGCACGCAGAGTGTGGCGAACGCCTGCATCTGTCACGATGTGCGTCACGATGGCTGAGTCATATCTTGGAATCAACGTTCCTCCGTGCTTCACAATCTGCGGAAAAGCATGAGTACATCTCTGATGCTATACCCAAGTCCACTTCAAACCTCCTGCAGAGTGACGGGAGTCGATGCCAAGCGATACCACATTCACAGATCACAGACATGTGGTCATGTGGTGTATAGGGCCGAACATCTCGGACGGAGGTGGCAGTGAGAAGAAAGATTGTAAAAATGACTCACGTATTCCATGCGTCCCCGGGTTGTAGTGCTCGCGTACATCATGTCACCCCCAACGTAAAATATACGCTTTCCTTCGAGATAGTTCGTCTTGAGCTTGGCGTGTAGATCGAGGCACGATTGTAGCTTCTGAGCATACTCAAGGGGGGTAATGAGTTTCGGCTTGTCCTTCACTTTCTTACCGCCACTCCCGTTGCTGGAGGCTTTCCTGGACCTCCTACCGCTATTCACTGTCTTACGTGCCTTTGGTTCCTTTGGAATAAGCGTATTGGATGAGGAAGGCTGCGCCTCAGTAGAAAGCACGTGAGAATCACCACCCGCATGGCAGGACTGTCCAGACAGTGTGCCTCCAGGGCTCGTGACATTGCTGACATCTAGGGGTGCTGCTGTATTAAATCCTGCTGGCGTTCTGGGCAGTGGGTTCTCTCCAATGCCGCAAGCCTCGTGGGGATCGTCAGTTACCCTAGAGGATGAAGGTGCAATAGCACTCGGATGGACACCTGCAGTCAATGTAACCTCCTGGATCCCTTCTGCAGGCGACAGGTTTGGAGAATTCTCCAGGGATTCAGAGTTGTTCCTTCCGTAACCATCAAATGTGGAAATAGCTGCGTTATGGCGGGATAAAACCGGTGGGAGCGAGAATAACTCCATAACGGAAGGATCGTCAGGCGTGGAAACAAGTGGAGTGTTAAGTTTTTGTCCGTTCAGCGCCTGGACCACCTTCATCTCAGTATTTGCATGTGTAGAAGATCCGGAAACTTCTTCTGTAATCGGCACAACCAGATCAGTTGTCTGAACCATTTGAGCCTGCACAGAGGGCGTTATCGGGTCCCGGTCACATTCATGGGCTAGCCCAGTGGAGCCAGACTCGCTGTTTCGGCCCCACGTACCCGAACGAACCTGTCGAGACCCCTTCGTCCCAAAAAAGTGAGCAGAAGTATACTCCGAGAAATGTTCGGCAGTGGCACCACTTCCTCGTGCTGTCGTCCTCGAGGCATCGGGATCCAGATTTGGGCCCTCAGACACACTGGCACGGAGAAAACGATTTATCGGGTTAGAAATAGAATGTTCTCCCATTGTTTTGCGCCGCTTAGCGCAACGTGCTGCGGCAGGTGTGCTTTTCCCAATAGTTTCCTCGTGTCATTCTGGGAGTGATATCAAACGGGAGAGAAGGAAACGCACGTGGAAGAAGGCATGATACTAAGGAATACAGAGTTCGGTTCATTTCCCAAATCGGCTATTTCTGCGCTGTTGTTCAAAGATCGCGTGTGTCTGTTGAAAGTTAGCTGTCGCTACGACCTATGATTCGTCTTGATAAACAAGGCTCACTGCCTCTGCGAGTTTATCGGAGAGGGTGGTACTCCGGTGTCTTCTGAGCCACTGACACGCCCCTGTGTTGATCTGCGGTTGCATCCAGGTGAATGAAGCGCCAAGCCAGCCTTCATAAGTCTAATAACATACTGGTTCTTCCGCGTGACCGCAAGACGCGTTCGGATATATTCATCGACATCCTCGTCAGGAATGCTCATTCGCCTGTCGCGTTCTGCAAAAAAATCCTCGACATCATTCATGGCCGCAACGCTGAGTGTAGGGCTCGAGCAACTTATTCGAGAGTTGTGGTGCTTTACGTGTTTAGGGGAATGACAAGTCCGAAGTCTGTCACACGGAAGGAACCGGAGGCACGTGACTTCCACACCTCAAACGCGTTCAGAAGCGAACGTCGGTTGTTGCTTCAAGTTTTGGCAGTCTTTGCGGCACCGCGTACTCATTCCAAACGACGGGTTTCAAAGCCCAGTAGTCAAGGCAAGGGATGTAATTGTACCAGCAACCGAGCTCGACCGTGAGAGCTTGCATTAGCCTTATGCGCCTGCCAGAGATCGCTTGGCCGCCTGACGATCTCAAACTATCCTGCATTGTGTTGCCTCAATGTGTCATGTCCGACTTAGAATCCATGAAGACATGCGTGCAGTGGGTCCAAATCGGTCTTCTGAGGCGGTTCCGCTGATCACGTAAGTTACAGGCTGTACACCTTCCTTCCCACTGCCATTTCGTTCAGGAAATTTTGGTTCGTGTTATTCGACGCGACCCTTCCTTGACTCAGATTTGTTTACCATCTTTCGCCACTGATCGATGGTTCCCTACTGTCCATCGTTTTGTGCTTTTGCTTGTTTGCCTCTTTCCGTTCGTGTGGCGCCCAGAATCTGAGTCTACCGGACCCACGCGGACTCAAATCACCACTCAGCGATTCGCTTTCTCCAGTACTCGTCCGTTGTCTCGTTGCCTGGCACAACATCGTCTGTCCCCAAGACTCGTTCATTTTACCCTCAGAAGCATCTCATCTAACTGGCCCACATGCACGTTTCTCATCCCAACGCTGTATTCAACAGGGCCGCTTGTTTCGACCTCGTGCCCAGCTTCTACTCTGTTTCGCTGAGTTACTATCGGTATAAAACTCAGTAGTTGCAGCGGCGTCCAATTTTTGTCTTGCCAACGCACTGTCATCTCCATCATACACAGTAGGCATACTTGTCCTACCTTCGCCTCCCCCACTCAGTTGGTCATGGCGATTGAGTTCAATAACCGCCAATATCTGCAGGACGACGATGAAGCGGATATTAATGGAATTCCCTCCCCCGGCACGCCAAACTCCATGGGCTCTGATGACGACGACGACGGTTCTTCTGATACTTCGTCGATTCTGACTGAACTCGGAGCAGACGATTTCCCAGGCCACTTCAGAGAGCACGGTGGCCGGCTCTTCCATTCTCATGGTAACTTGCCATATCCATTGCCTGTTGACGGCAATGAACAAATGGTGTGTCGACATTTTTTTTGCCTGTCTCTCGTCCTTATTGAGTTCTTTTCAGAGGCTCAACGCGCAACACAAGATTTTGCGCGACCTCTTGGGTTCTCACTTCGTCGGTCCCGTCACCGAAGCGTTAGCCTACGAGCCGGGCAGGCAGAAACGCGTCCTCGACCTCTGCACGGGGACCGGTCGATGGTGAGTGATTTCATCTGATTGGACTTTAATCCATCTAATCCGAGTGTGCTGGATATGTTTGATAGGTTAATGGATATGGCAAGTCAATTTAGACATGTCAGGTTCTCCGGCATAGACATTGGTACGTACATTGCACGTTACTTTCGTTCCGCAATTTCAACCTTATTGGTTGCCTACTCCCACTGTCTGACTCTATCAACATGCAGTTCCGATCGCGACTAGGCGTCCCCACTCGAACGCCCACTTCGAGATTCTCGATGTCACGCAGCCCCTTCGGTGGCCTGACGGCGTGATGGACTTTGTCCATGCACGTAACGTTTCGCTGGCGGCATGTCATTTATTCATGTTATTCCCTTACTTTTCATCATTCCACAAACAGATACCCAACTATCCGGAGATGCTACGCGAAGCCGCTCGTGTTCTGCGACGTGGCGGCATCTTCTTCTCCGGTGAAATCGGCCGGTACGTTGCCTTTGCCCCCGGTTACCCTGGCAACCCAGCCGCCGATGCCCCCGGCGCTACCCGATTTTTCAAAGTTGTCAACGATCTCTTGGAACGTGTTGGGCTTCACGAGATCACCGGGCACATCCCCCGCTGGCTAAGAAACACTGGGATGTTCACCGGTGGTCGTATCCAAGAACATCTCATTCCCATTGGGGAATGGCACCCGTCCGCGCGCCAGAGGACTCTGGGCCGTGCTTACCTCGACGCGATGACCGTGTTCGCGGAAAGCCTCAAACCATTTCTGAGGGACCAAGGAGGTCTCTCCGAGCGGGAAATATGTGAACTGATCGACGGGTACGTTCGCGACATGCGCTGTGTCCCTGGTCTGGTGAGCGTCTACCAGACCGTGTGGACGTTCAGGGCGTGAGTGGTCTTCGGGTTTGAATTCCACTCAAATTGTTTCGCGAGGAACTTTGACCATTACCGCTTTTCTTTTCTTTTCGCTCTTTTTGAAAACTGCTTTGCTTGTTCTATGTTCTCAGATACTTCCGGCTTTGTCCTTCTCGTTAATGTATTGCTCCTGAGCCTTGTAGCTTGCTTTCACGCTTCATCTTGCTGTGTTGCTCGTTAGTCGTGTTGTAGTCGAAAACTCATGTTGTGTGTCGTGTTGCTTTGAAATCCATCACCCCACTACCCTACTCCGACCCTGGCGCAGGTCCACTGCTAGGCATTCGAACTCATTGGAGGTGACGAAAAATAATAATGTTGTAGATGGCAGATTACGAGGGTTATTGGAAACTTCAAACGACATGTAGTCTTGGATCCGACGTCGTTGTTCTCACACGGACGGTTTATTGAAAAGCACCCGGAGTAAGCCAATTCCCAAGGTATCGCTGGGGTCTTCCTATGGAATAGTTGGGTCTCAACAAGCTAGGATGGCGGATATGTATACAGTAGACTTGCTCATAATGCATAAAAAATCTCATAATGCATATTAGGGTTTTGTACACTCTCGGCAAACAACTGAATTGATTTGGTAGTAATCTCATAATGCATACTACTATGCATTATGAGCAAGTCTACTGTAATAGGACGACCATGCAAGTAACTTGTTGATCATTGTTGACGGTTGGGGTGGTCAAATAAGCCACAACAACTACATTCCGGAATCTTCTTCGGAACTGTGACGTGTGTGTGCCTTCTCTGGCAGGCGCATCTTCGGTAGTCCTTCGCATGTCAGACCCTGTTTCTCATATAAAGACATGTGCCGGACCACTCGCCCCAGTTTCTTCTTTCTTCCCCCGCTCACTCCCCCATTAATCCCTTTGTTTACTCGCGCATACATCCATCCCTTGATCAGGTTTCCTCGCGTCCACGGAGGCCTGAATAAATCAATTATGCCTGGATGTATGCGTCCTCCCTGCCAGTGGGTACCGCTCACGTACGTCCTTGAGTTCCAAATGTAGGACAGGGGGCCCAATTGTCTCGTGGTTGGATTCGCCACCCCCTATTTTCCCGTATTAGTCACGCGACTCGAGGTAGTCTGTACACGTCCGCGGCGCCCCGTCGCAGCCTCGCCGTCTCTTTTTCGCGCCTATAAGGACCGCCGCCGATAGTCACGTCGAACTCGTCGGTGATCGGAGCTCGTCACCTCTGACTACCCATATACCATCGACTCCTCATTTCGACAGGCCGCGAACCCCTCGATGTATAACGCCTATAGCACACGCATTCGCTGTCGCTGCCACGATATACATATCTCGCGTGGTAACTTTACAATCCATCGTAAGTGATCTCCCCGGGGATTTACGGTACCCAGGTAAGCGAGCATCGTCTCGAGTGTTCTGTGATGCGGTCAGTACACTTGGTACATGATCAAACGTACGTGTGCGCACACTTGAGCTAAGTTATCGACGAATCCGTTCTGATCGCGGCCGTTTGAGTGCAGCCGGTCTCGCGACATCGACACGTTGAAGTTCTTGAATTGTCTCTGCTCATGTTTCACTCCTTTTAAAGGTGCGGCTGGAAGGGCCAGATTATCGAGGCATCGAGCGAATCATTGACATTCTTCGCGAACGGAAGCCGAGTCAGTCAATTTGTTGATTCGTAGACCAGGCAACACGCCGCGTTTAGAGCTAATCTCAGAGGCTTGAACATGACACCTCGATGGGTCAAAAGGTGCGACTCGGAGCAGTACTAGTTTGAGTTTCTTACCGCCATCTTAATCTCTGTCGAGAATCTCCGGCATCCTCAAGTTGCTTACCCGCGGCAGGTGCGTTGTTGAGAGGTCTTCACGTCGTTCGACAGATATATGGTACTATACCTTAGTAAATTAGTGTGGAATGAGGTGACAAGAGGTGATCTGTGGGATGGCATGATTGAACGTGGAACTGAACTTACTCGGAATGACAATTCCGATGCAGCTTCCCGGGGTCGAGATTCGAGAAGCTCGTTCGATCTTCTGGACAAAGGTGACCTAGGTTTTCATTTAAATGGAATTGGTAGACATGATGGGAAAACGTCAGAAACGCCCGCTAGACAGTCGTCATTCCCTATGGGAGGTTAGATGAACGAAAACAAGACGGACGAGCCAAGAGAGCTTATCTGAGTTGTGCGTACAACAGATCGATGGCAGGGTGCGATGCATGCAGGCGCTGAAACTTTCAGTGAGGGTGCTCTTCTTTGGCGACTGACTATCTCCGTCTTCATCGACGCGGCGCTTCAATCGCACAATTCTCGTATTTTCACTACTCGGTGTCAACTTTGTAACTCGAGTATTATAGGGTATCCGAAACTATTGTCGATAGCGTGAGTCCAATAAAATCTGATGTGCACGCTCCAACTACATCGCAGTCATGCGCCAATCCGTGTCCATGTTCGAGGCGTTCGTTCGGCGCTCAAAGAGGAATGGTGCCTGTCAGCCTAAAGTCCCTGCTGCTCGCACCAATCGAGAATGTGATCGTGCCGTTCGGCTTAGCCCATCCCTGACGGACAACATCCCAGATCGACAAGTCATACCGTGATAGCGTGATCGATGCTTGAGACGTTTGGCCTGGCTCGAGTTCAATGTTTGTGAAACCTTTCAAGATCGAGGGAGGCTCGTTCGCCGATGCAGGGTGATGCAGGTAGAGTTGGGGGACCTAAGAAGGGTGGTGCGGAAGCCCGTTAGGGCGAGCGACCTGAGGAAACGAATGATTTAGGCTTACCTCACCACCGAAGCAGGAACCCGAGTTCATCACATTGAATGTCACCTGGAACGCGGGCATGTGAAGCCTAGCGGTAAGGAAAAAAAGGAGGGTCAGATAAACGCTTTCTGCCAATGGAAGGAAATTACCACAGAGCGGTGGTTGAACCCTGAGCGATTGGAGTCGCGCCTCCATTAGCCCAATTGTCGATGAGCTCTGTCTCTGGGCTATCCGTGGAAGTAATGGGGGTGATTGCAACGTCAGAGTATCCGAAGGATGTGTAGCTCAAACCGAAACCAAACTCATAGCGGGGGGTGATGTTTTTCTAGCAGACCATATAAGGAACGTCAACTGTTTGACCACCGTTCACTCACAGCGTCGAACCAACGATAATCAATGAAAAGCCTGAATGACTTGATGAGCACGGTATGTTATCGAGTAGTTGGGTTGAAGAACATACCCTTCGGTATAGTTGATGGGCAGGATTTCAGTCCCACCACCACCCAAGGTAAGTTGAGCGGAATAATCACTAGCGTTTTTAGCGATCGTGTATGGCAAGCGCCCAGATGGATTCCAATCCCCGTACAAAATATCCGCGATTGCACTGCCAGCTTCATTTCCACCAAGGCTGGCCCAGACGATCTGGATCAACTAATCAGAGACAATGAAGACAAATATGAGTCAAGGGACGCTGACAGCGGTGACGTTGGGGTGCTCAACCCAAGGTTCGAGAATGAGGGGTCCAACGCTGTTTGTAACGACGATTGTATTGTTGTTCTGAGCCGCAACAGCAAGGATGAGTTGGTCGCCTTCGTGCCAAGCCGTCAGATTGTTCCTGTCACCAGCGTTCCCATCGACAGTGATATAGGCCTGTACCAAGGTCAGCAACGAACAGGTGAAACTGTATTTCGCACCTCTCCGGAGTCAGAGTTCACGAAAACGATGGCAACCTCTTGATCAACGACTGCACTTGCTGCCGCGTTGAGGTCCCAGTTGTCAAAGTCCCATGAGAAAATTGTCTGATCGACTCTGGCGCGAGCTTGAATGGCTTCATATGGCTGACGCGAAAAAAGAGGGTCCAGCATTCAGAAAAAACAACAACCATCCTCGGAAAATTCGACCCACAGAGACAAGATACGTAAACCTGTCCGTTCTTTAGGTCGAGTTAGCGAGCACACAGGGGTCGATCTGAGGAAGTACACATACCCAGATCCCCAGCCCATGGCAAGGACTCCGGTTGGGTCACCACCCTGGTCCGCGTACTCGTTGGGCCCAGATTCAGGTGGCGCTGCATCGCTTCCAACCAAGACGATACTCTTGGGTTTCTGCAAAGGTAGTGCACCTTCGTTCTTAAGCAAAACAATGCCACCGGTTGCGACCTCCTTAACGACTTGGACGTGGTCACTCTGAGCATTGACTTGCTGGTTGATAGGGTCATGGATATTCCAGGAGTCGATGGTCGTCTGTGGATAGTTTTGATCCTGGTGCGTGTAGTACCATGCGGCGACAATACGCGTTGCCATGTCATCGAGACGGGCTAACGAGATGGTGTTATTCTTGACATACGCGGTCAGGTTACCACCGAAGTAGGAGGTGCCCGAGTCAAAAGTGATGTCTCCAGGCATAGTCATCTGTAAAATTGCCGTTAATAAGCATAGGAGAGTAGATGGCCAAAATGCACAGACGTCGAGACCTTCAACAGCCGACAGTGTATTCATGGTTGCAGCCCAATCCGACATAATAACTTTTGGAAGCTTAGCACATGAATTCAACCTTTCTGCAAAAAAGATGCTTACAGCCCTGGAAACCAAACTCCCTCTTTAGAATGTCATTCAGGGTCTTGTTATTGTTGCAGGCATAGGTGTCATTGATGAGGTCTTGACCAGAGGTTAGATCGCGGAGGACATGTAGGTAGACGTTACTGACTATAGCTACACATGACTGCTGAGACACCAGCCATCACAGAACGCATGAATGGTTGCGCGTAGATTTCATGCTGTGTACGGTCATCGACGTTGGACGATTCTTGGGTACGCATCCACTCTTGCTCGCTGCCATGGATGGAGCATAAACGATCAACAAGTACGGCAAACCGCACATCAACTCAACTTGTTAATGTAGTGTTTGGCAGTGGCCTGGACACCAGCAGCTTGGATACCGAGAATGGTTTCGTACGCGGATTCTCCAGTAAGGAACGGGTCAGCACCGAAGCCTTCCCAGTTACGTCCACCCTGAGCAACGCGTCCCATGTTCATCATGGGACCGAGGGCAATATTAACACCCTTGGCCTTGAATTCCTGGCCCATCGCGAGTCCACGTGCCCGTATCAAAGCACGGTTCCATCTACAAAAAAAAATACATCCGTTATGATGAAACTGTGGTCTGAGCCACTCACGTTGACGCTGCGGTCACACCAGCTGGAAACGAGCTCACTAAATCGGTGAAGCGGACTCCGAGGGGCGAGTCCTTGTAAAATGTTTGAGAGGAAAGGACCTTTTTGATATCACGAATCAACCTACCTGAAGACAGAGACCAGGAAAGTCGACAACCGGGGGGATATTTCCTACACAAAGACCATTCGCCCAGCCAACGCCAGTGGTAATATTAACCTTTTGTTCGATTGTATAGTTGGAGATCTACAACACGGGAAAAGTGCCGGGATTTGTAAGAAATCTGGAGCAAAAAAATGACACGAACCAATGCTTGAGCCTTGGAATACGCTGTGGCCCATGCAGGTGCGAAGTCAGGCACAATGGCTGGATCGGAACTGACGGGGGGAGGGTATAATGGGTCAGTCTCAGGGAAGATTGGCGGTTGTGGGAGGAGTGTGGGTGTGGGGAATGGGGTGAAGGGATACGTTGAAATTGGGACAGTGAGTGGCCCACTCTGAGTCGAGACGCTCGGGTTGGAGCCAGAAGGGACAGAGGTACCAGACAAACTTGGCGCAGTGGTGGAAGGAGCGGATGGAGTTAAAGCCGTTGGGGCGGAGCTAGAAGGAGAAGAGGTCGCACTCCCCGAAGTCGAGGGTGCAGACGAGGAACTGCTGCCTCTCGCAAGGATGTACGGAGCCCATAGCAGTAAGAACGACAGCCTGAGGAACTTTCGCGCCATCGCTATCGGGGTAAGCGGGGCGAATGTGGTCGAAGTGAGCAACAGTCATGGCATCAGCGTATTTAAGGGTAGTGACTCCGACGATTCTCGTCATAAAGTACCCCAACATGGTGGCATGAAGCTTACGTGACACATGGAAAGCCCGTTGCACGATAGATCGCTTACAAAAATAGAGACGTTCGGAGTTTGAAGCTGGGAAGCTCTGGGCACGCGGTTTGTTGCTACAGCCGTCACCCGCCGCATCGTCTCAAGCTCATCCCCCATGCCCTGCAATCGTCGCCCAATTCTCCACGGTGTCAAGCAGATCCCGTGGTCGAAATGGAGTCCCAGCAAGAAGGGGTCCCGCTCACGAGGTCTCAAATCCGCTCGCTTACTAGGGTTGCAGAGTCGACTCAGCGCCGAAGTTGATTTTCGTGTGGAAGAAGTTGTATTTTGAATTCTCTTGATGTCATGGCAAGGTGATTATGTTGACTGATTACTTTCTCTCAAAACCACTTCATTGGCAGCTTCTAGAAGGCCCAGTGGAAAGACAACCTGACATCTCACTCTGTACAATGAACAACAGTGCCTACCTAATTGGGATATTTCAGTCGGAGAAGTACATTCAAAGTCCACTTGTGTGTCAAAATTCCCGCTGCTTTAGCAGTGGGTTTTGTGGGGCGAGTGAAAAAATTTCGCGACGTTTGAGAACTTGGTAGGTTCTCGTTACGTAACATTAGACTTGGCGTGCCAACTAGGGGTTTTGAGTCTCCATCGAACTCCTCGACCGTTGTTACACCCTTTCCATCTTCGTGACCTTGAATTGCTCAACAGATTCAGTTGGCGTTTTCGGCGATGCACGCTTAATCGTGGTGTCTAATCTTACTCTCGCACGTTCTGAGACCTGAGTTTGAAGGCGCGACTGACATTTAGCCTCAATATCGTGCTAAGGATGACGTAGACGATCAGCAGAGCCGCGGCGGCGGCGCAGAAATCGTGGTCGGTTATACCGTCATCCGCGAGAACGTGCGTCATCACTTGAACCTTTTGTTGACGATAGTCCGTCTCCCGAATTCAGCCTTGAACGCTATGTGAATGTTTTTGATCCTGGAAACGAACAGTCATGTTCAACACATACCCTGGATTGCTTGCAAGTGCTTTTCAGTGTCGGCAATAGCCACAGTGTGCCTTGGACGGAAATATCCTGGTGATGTGCGGAGAGCACTCGTGTCTCATTTTGCCAAATTTGCAATCATAAATTAGATTCCCCGACGAGCCTTAATGTAAGAACAGAAGTAGCGGGCCCTGCCGCGATAGCTGGCGCTACTTATTTTACGGACCGCTCTATCGTTCTGCAACGGGCTGTGGCGATTCACGAACTTGAAACCACATCCCTCGAGATTTGATGGTCAACGGCCCGGTCATCACTTTCCACGTCGCTCGCCAGGGCTTAAGGAGCAGGCAAAGCACTCGCGGGGCTGCTGTAATGTTCCCGTACTACTAGAGCTTGAGTGCAGGTATAATGGTTCCTATGGATACTTGACGGAAAACCGTAAAACACGTCGGGACTCGGGAGTTGAGATCCCCGCTCAGCGCTCAGATCTGTGAGTCAGCGACAGCCTGAATTTGATTAACTAACAGTGTCAGAGATGGGGCACGCGGACGGATCCGGACCTATTCGTTGGGGCTCTACGGTCATTCAAGTGGGGGCTCTTCAATGAACATGCATGTCGGAACTTTGCGAAAGAGACGCATATATTATTTTGTTGTCTATTATGAAGCTAGAAAGGTTATCGCAAATATTATCTTTTGAGAAGTATTATGAAATGACTTTTGAGGCACTCAAAATATTGAAACTCCGGCAGTAGTGGGTCATGATCCGGCCCTGCCGGTTTCCGACTTGCGCTCCGAATCATCATTTTACGTGTCTTTTTTATCGCGCACCATTGTGAAATTGGATTATGTGCAGTTTCTTCGTTCACACCAGAGTGTCAAGTGCCGTTCATTTGCTGTTCGTTTCAATTGAGGCAAGGCAAGTCACCTCGACGTTGACAGTCCAGTCGAAAGAATGACATGTCTCACGACGTTTTCCAGTTCCAGCAGACGGTAGAGAATGAATCCTCTCCACTCGTTCTCTGCCGCGGTATCGTATTCGTCACGATCTTCCACCTACCGCAGTGGTAGTCAGAGTATCAATGGAGGATGCGTTGACGTTATCGCTCACTAACAACAGGCTACATGTCGTTCTTGATACTCACTGCATATCCTAGTGTAGTGAATTCTCGCCCAAGGCCACGGAACATGCACGCTGTCAGCATGTGTGCGATGACGGTTGTCGAGACGAATTTGTATTTCTTCCTAAACGTTTCATACGGTCCTGACCTCCCAAGGGATGTGATTCATTCGCAAAGAGAGGGGGGGCACGAACGAAGAGCAAGGTGTGATCACAGTGTAGGCAAAAATCTGTAAGTAGCTGTAGTCGTTGCTACTGTACTCGATGGACCCGCGCGTTCAGAACAACAAGAACGAGTGACATGTCAGCGCTTAAGTCAGCCGTGGGGCCAGGTGATGCCCGGGCCTTGCTTTAAGTACATACTTTGACTCAATTGGGTATATGTACAATCATGTGTTGTGGGGCTTCCCCCCAATCCCCGAGGCTCGTTATTTTTATCGTAGCGGCGCCAAGGCGCCAGTCCCCGACTCCAGTACTATGTAGTACAACATAGTACAAGCAGAATGAGCCTGACTTGTAAGGTACAACACAAAGTGATTGTTACCGGTGCCCCCTCACCCCGAGTGCGGTTGCTGGCCTCGATCCAAGTGTCCCGCCTCATTTTCATGCCCACGTGTTGAATTACTACTTTTTCTGTAGATGACTATGCCCGGAGGAATCAGCCGGTGAAATCCTTGTAATCTCATAGCTTTTGTCATCAACGACACTATTGCCCGTCTCGACGACATGGCTACACTATCGTCGCCTTTGTGCATCGGGATGAGGATAACCCACCCGTGTCTTTCAACATGAACGACTCTTACGACCTCGCGACGAATCCTTATGTCAATGTCCAAGATAACCACACGACGGTCGTGCGCCAGATCGCAACAGGGGGCATGGCTTTGTTGAAGAACGATGGTGTACTGCCACTGGGCAAGCCAAGAAGCATCGTCCTCGTCGGCACTGATGCTACACTGCCAACATCCAGCATGAATAAGAATGTCGACCAGGATGGCGACCCGAACGGTATTCTTGCCATACGATGCGGATCTGGGGTGCGTTTCTGTCCTTGTGCTGGATAGCATTCCTCGTGCGTCTTTTAACGGGCGGGTACAGGACTGACAATTTCACGTATCTTATTTCTGTATATCACTCGCTTCGGTGATATATTTGACCTAGTCCTGTGAGGTCAACCAGGCACGCGCCATTTTGGACCAAGCCAACGTGTTCTGGGTCTTCGATGACTGGGATCTCGACAAGGCTGGAAACTTGTCATCGACAAGGAAGTTGCCACCGTTTCTGTGAATTCGGACTCCAGAGAGGTGGGAAACACGATATGCTTCACCTGGGCGTCACTGACTTCGGTATAGGGTTATATTATTGTCGATGGGAACACAGGTGATAGGCAGAACCTGACGACTTGACACGAAGGCGATCAACTCACCCCTACCGTTGCGGCTCAAAACACAACACGATCGTCGTTACAAACAGCGTCGGTATGTCAATCAGTTTGTAGGAGAGGTGACGAAGAACAAGTTGTTCCAGAGTGTCATGAAGAATATCTCGTTCACCGCACGGTGGTGCAACATGGGATTCCGACAAAGGTTTCGATTCCAGGAGTAACGCAGACCCAAGTCACGAGGTTGGTTGCGGCGCTTTCGATGCACGACGATGTTGGATAACTCGTCAGGAGCACAGCGTTGCCTGCTCAGGCGCAAGGTATGCAATTCTGGTCCCATATAGGTCAGCGCTGATCGTATGTTGCACCACGCGTATGGCCTATACGAACGTGACAATGATCACAACTGAAAGTTTGGTCAGAACGAACGGGAGAACTGAGATTGCTTCCAAAACTCCAGATGTACTTGTATTCTTTGATTGCCGCGGCCTGCGTGAATTTGGAAAAAAGAATGGTTTGTAGGATACGACGTTGCGCTGTGCCAGGTGGGGAGATGTCTCGTTGGTTCTGAAGGTTGTTGTGTAACAGGCGGCAGAGCCGACTTGAAACCGTCACAGCCCAAGCCAAAAGAAAATAACACAGCGTACTACATACTTTAACTCACGCGAGTAGCCTACTAGTCGCTGACTTGCCTCGAAAGATATTCCAACGATCCACGCGACTTGATACGACAAACATAGGTGAGTTGAGCGTTTCAGCGCCCTCCCTGAACGATCCCGCCTACTTCAAATCCCACTTAGACTGTTCCCCCAAGTATCCGCGGGCATAGACCCGAATCCTACCACCGATCCAACAGTCTTGCACTATTCGTGCCCCGCCCCCGCGATGCGGAATCACCCCTCCTGCTATACTTCCCGGTACATCCGCTGCCCCACCCCACAGAGCAACAACGCCGGAAAACACAACAGCGTCGCAATCCGATACACACCCGGCCTCTTCTCCTCCTTGGGCTCGTACGGCATACGCGCGGGCCACCTCTTCTCCTCTCCCCCTTGGTCTTCCGTTCCCGTGGCACCCGCCTCGTCGCCCTCAGGCTGCATTAGCTTGATCATGTGCCCTACAGATTCGTACACTTCACCTGTGCAAACGATACCATCAGCCGTTGACACCACCAAGGCCGGCAGAGTGCGAAATGGAAATAAAAGGAAAAGTAGACATGCGATGGACGCACCCGTGCGTGGGCCTCTACCCTTTTCGTCGTACTCGAGCGTTAACCCATTGTAGTACTCGTGGCTCAAATTCCAAAACGTTTCTTCTGTCAGGACCCTGTCGCGCACAGACCCTGTACGATAAACACACACCGGGACGTCCATGAGAAAGAGTTCTCATACGACACGAAGCGACGACGTACCGTCCGTGGCTAGCAATCCCAACACAGTGCTCGTGGCGAAAAGCACGCCAGCGTTTCGGCTCCCGAGCAAACCCAACAGACCTTTGACGATCGGAGCGCACAGTTCCTCTGTGTAGATGAATCGTAAATGTTTCGTCAAGCGAAAGGGTGCGGTTTTTCGAGTCGACTGTACCTTCCGCAAAGAGGAATCGCAGCGTTTCCATCGCGATCCTTTGTACTCTCCGATGTGGAATACGCAATGCGCTCACCACTTGTGGAACCAAGGTCAGCGTTTCGCGATTTGGAAGTGCGCTTCTGTCCTCGTCTGCAGAGGAGTCAGTGGCAGATTAACAGAGACGAGAAGGGGAAGCCGACCGAATCTAGCGATTACGCGTAGGTAGTGCAAACCTGCATAAGTACTTTGGTAGTTTTCAGGACCGATCATTCCGCGCAGCACGTCGATAGCCCCAGCTTTCAGGACGGCAGATCGCAACCGTTCTGCGAACCCAAATAGTTTGTCAAACGTATTCCGAGTCAACCCACCGTATGCGACTGACCACATTCGAGTAGTTCGGATAGGACTTGGAGGCCATCTTCTCCGCGCAGGCCGTCGAACCAGCGACGCTGGAGCATACCCACGATACCGATGCAAGCACCGGTTGTATCGTCGGATACCATTACAGCCACATCATCTAACCGAGGGGGTAAATAAACCATCCCTTGTCACTGTCCACCAGGGTGACTTACCGATCTTCACGAGATGCGCCAGCGCCGACGCAGCAGAAAAAGCAGTCGATTTCTGGTTGAGTTGAGCTACGAGGACATGGATCGTTTCCGCTGTCTTGATGGCCTCCGTAACAGCGGACCTCACTAACATTGCGAATTTGAGCTTCTGGCCAACGAAACCGACGGCATGACGTCCCCGCACCTTGTGTATTCCCGAGGGCTACTAAGGCAATAATAGCCCCATCACGCTTGCTCGGGCCATGACTCTGAACTTGTTTCGCGCGTTTTCGCAGGTAACCATCCTGGGACAACACGCGCTGGATATCGTCTACGCTTGAAATCAGTCACGAGAATGGAGGTGGAACACACGATCATACCATGTTGCGCGAATTGGATCAACGCATGACACGTTGCTTGCTTGGTCTCGTCAGAGCACCGATTGAGCATGTTAAAAAAGGTGGTGAGCACTCCGAATTGGAGCATCGTCTCCCGTAGGTCATCTGTGAGTCTGTGTCAACGACATTCTTGTCTTCGATCGTGGACAAACCTTCTGGGAGGAGGGAGCAAAGGACACGGGTAGCGGCCGGTGCGACGAAGTCGTCATATTGCTTGACCAGTCTGAGAAGGGTGGGGACGATGGGCCCCGATTTCATGATCGCCCTTCCGCTTTCTGGGACTTGTCAGTGGATGGTCACGAGACTACGGGAATACACACACCATGATTCGCCAATCTATCCACGACACTCAACACGGAGACTAGCGCTGGGCTGCCTGGAGAGATCAACGTAAGCCTTACATGCGAACGCTCAGACCGTTTCACTTGCAATTTGAATGCAACGCCTGGATAATATCAGTCACCGCATCGATATCGATGAGTCTTTGCGCGAGTTCGCCATCCACTGGCACAGATATCATTAATACAGGCGGACACAAGGCTAGACAGTGTCGACGCACGCTTCATCAACATGGACAAGGCTTGTGCGCTGTGGAAAGCAACGGTAGAAGTACCCTCGTCTTTGACGATGCGGTCGCTGTCGCAGAGTTTGACCAGTAACTTCAAGTTCTCTTCGGTGATCAGTCCTGCCTTCAAGTCCGTCTGCTTGCAAAGAGACGGCATATACATGCAAGCACGACGAAGATCTCTGCCGCCCTTTAAAAGTTCAGAAACGTCATTCGTGATTTGTTGACAAAGTTCGCCGCCATTCGTCGTCTCCGAAGGCCAATCCCATCCTAACTCGCAATAGGTGACCGCGGTACTGAGCCGTATCAATATATCGTTGCTCTTCAAAAATTTGGCCAAAATTTGTTTTGCATCCCTATAGTTACTGATGGCGTCTTGGAAGTCATCTATCTATGGATCGTCATCAGCTCCGAGAGGAATGCAAGATACGAACTCACCGAAGCTCGCCATGAAGGCTAGACGGTCCAGCGCGTCCAGGTTCGGTTGGCCTCGCTTGAGATCGTCGAGTAGCGTCTGAACGGAACGTTCGTCGAAAATGTCCTTCTCCCACACGTCTGATAGATTCTGAAGCCGCTGATGACTGGTTTCATCATTCCAAAACATAGGCTCTGGCCATCCTTCGGGGTTGTTGTAGAAATGGGCATAAGGTTTGTAGTTGTTCTTGAATAGCACGGACACGTGCACCTTTTGTCCTGGCAAAATTCTCCGGGGACCCGCGAGGTGAGGCCTGGTGACGGTGAGATGGCGCCTAAACGACGTTGTGCAACTTTACCTTGAAGTATGTCTATCTGAGTTGTAGTATAGTAAACGGTTGAAAGGCAACAATTCCAACAGCCACCATCCGGGGTGCACCGTACGCGTGATCCGCTTGTTCAAGTCATCGATCTTCCACATCACGTCTGCAGGATCCATCTTCAGCCCAGCATCGATAGCTTGACTCCGCATCCACAGTAACGGAATGTCCCCGGACTGGAGGTTCACGTTATGTCTGTTGCCACCGCCACTTGTGACCTACGCGTCAGGATGCAGACATCGATCAACTAATGGCAGGCTCACATGTCTGCATGACAGCCCGCAAACCAGACCTCCTTGATACGCCCGTCATCACTACAACCGGATCGTCCGCCATATACATACTCGGGCAAGAACTTGACGCGTCGCTCGTCCAAGGCGAGGGCATGTCGAAAATAGCAAATGTGTTCACAGGAAGTCGTCGTGCAAGGCAACGTCTTGTTCCTACCGAGGCCAACCGATGACACAGTATCCCTGTAAAGGGCGAACTAAGCGTGACAAAATGAGACTTGCGACAAGACTCACCACACCCCAACGAAATGTATATGAACATCACTTCGACAAAACGTCTTGTGGAATGTTTTCGCCAACTGAGTGTCGTTGGCCTTCTTCTTGGACTCTTTCGTCGCAGGCTGGCTGATGACACTGGCGGGTCGCGCCAAGCTCGGATCGTCGTCGTCTGTTTTTGAGTATAACTCGAAAGCACTGAGGGTGTGTCAGATGTGTACAAACCAAAGGAACGAGACGTCTTACAATGGTATTTGCTCGTTATTTCCCGGAAGAAGTAGCCCGACCTTTGGAGTTCAGTGGTTGCTGTTGACTGACAACATTTTTTGGGAAACAGACTCACTCGAGCAATCATACCCGCTAACGCTCGGACTTGGTAAGCACCACGCGAATAGCCTGGAAAGGGTGTGAGAAATTCGTAGCACCATGAAACGAAATATCTCACCGAACAAAAATATCCTATCCCCATCTTGGTAGGTATCAGAAAGCCACCGGTAGGACGCCATGATGACCCTGTGTAGGTTCCTACCCCAGAATGAGATCGTCTGCTATAAAGCCTGGTGTAATGACGTACCGGCCAACAGCCATGTCCAGGTTATTCGATAATTGATGACCCAGGGGTGCTCCAGCAACCTTGGCGATCGCGCCGAGCCCGCTGCTGTAATACGTGAGTTGTTTATCGCTCTTCGTGATGCGACTGTAGAGCTCGACGATGTTGGTATTCTACGAAATGGATGCGGGTTCGTGATGGGAGTCAAGCAACCCAAGTTGATCGATGTTACCTTGCTACCGAACTGATTCGCCGTGCCATCGATGCACACCACGAGGTTTCTTGAGCTTGTATGCGGACATTTGAACGTTCGAGGGGTCCGAGTCGAGTCCTCCTGCGCCGCCATTGCAAAGGTATGGGTAACTGCTGTGGAAGCGGTGGAAGCGGTGGAAGGTAGGGCGAGCTAGCCAGTGGGCTCAACGCACTGCGTTGTGCAATGAGGGAAACACGAGTTTCGGTTCTCGGATACAACGTGGTACGTGAATGCGCGCTTGGGAATGAGCCAACGCTGGTCAATGAATTATCTGACGCTCGCCTCCTCGCCATGCGGATGCCATGTGTTGGCCTTGGTTTGAACATAGCGCTTCCACCGCACGGTGGGCTGGTACACCAACCAGCGTCGATTGCATGTTTCAAAGGCAGTATCCATGATGCAACTTGGATTTGGCAAGCCTCCAAGCGGGTCTGTCTCGGCGCTTAATCGAAGTTTGGAAGAGAAATCGAACGTTGCTGGCTCGGGAATCGAATTGAAGACAGCCGTCGCCATCGCTTTCCCAGCATGAACCAGCACCAAACCACGAGAAAGTAGTGCTATAAAGAGTCCAACTTGAAAATGGCGGGAGTTTAAAAAATAATAGAGGAGGCTGCGAGCGCTTAGCAGCATCACCGGCCATCGCCGATTCAGCTTTCACTCTATCTACCATGCGCGCCTACTACTTCGACGACATCCCCGGGGATCAACGCCTCCCCCACGACTCTGGTATACCTGTTAGCAACGCAGTCCTCGCTTCCATCGGTGTCCTCCACTGGCATATCCCCGTCCCCGTCCCCACGACAGGCGACCACCCCGAAATCGACGCCGTCGCCCGCGAGCGCGGATATAAGAACAGGGATGTCATCCTCATCACCAAGGAAGGTCTCGGCGATCTCTACGAGGCAAAGCTGAAGAGCTTCTACGAAGAGTGCGTTTCTGTTGGGCCCCTCCGCCGGGTTCGAATACTGATCAGAGATTGCGTTCCACAGGCATATGCACGAAGACGAGGAGATCAGGTATATCCTTGACGGCAGTGGCTTCTTTGATGTTCGTGGTACGCCCTGTATACTACTCTCAGCTCTCTCACTTTCTTCTTACCTTGTCCGTTTCTGACAGATCACCCCACCGATAAGTGGATCCGATGCGCACTCGATACTGGCGACCTCATGGTCCTTCCTGCTGGCATTTACCACCGTTTCACGCTTGACGAAAAGAATATAATCAAGGCGATGAGGTTGTTCAAGGCAAGATCCCCATCGATATGTCGATCTCGCCCTCACCTCATTTCCCCAGGACGAGCCCAAGTGGACGCCTTACAACAGGAGCAAAGCCACGGACGACAACTCATACAGAGTGGAATACTTGCAGAGCATTGCTGTAAACTAAGCCCTTGTCGAGTTAGATCATATCGATGCTGTATGCCATATGTAAACGTTTACCGGCGCCAGTTCTCCGGGGACGCCCGTGCATAACACGAACGTCAGCGAACGAGGATCTCGCCCAATTGTATTCAGTATCAGGACACGAAACTCCACGTCCTCCCGAGGTTGACCTTCACCCGCTGGATGGTCTGACCTCGACTTTTATGGATTTACCTAGCCAGCCAGCGAGTATCAGGGGTATCGAGGTGTAATTAGGTTTGTGCTTGTGACTGAGTCACAACGGGCTCGCATCCGTCGCACAAGTAGTTTTCCTTCAGAATGCTCCACCCTCGTGCGTAGGAAGTGGCACAACCGGAAACGTGTTCTCTTCTTGCTGTGATACAGGCAGCTTACCATTGGCCTTCGATGCCCCGCTTTCGACGCTCTCCTTACCGGCAGCTCTGTAAAGCTGATCAGATCAATATCCCGACCAACCTCAGTTTTACGAACGAATCCCCTGGTTTTTGCAGGCCGCTTGTTGTCTTTCCCCCTGTGAATCACGCTCACAACTTTGCCTATACCTAGAGCCAAATACATGCGTGATAGGCTCATCCACAACTTTCAAGCCTTGCTTTAAAAGGCGAAGAAGACTTCTCCCTTTGAGGGTGGGAGTTGGAATAAATCGCCAGTGACCAAAAGCTAGCGTCTATGCTCAGAGAAAACGCATACACGCACCTAAATGCCTGCAAAGTTTCGGCTTGTTCGTCGAGCGTAGACAAAGCCATGCCACGACGCACACCAGGAGACGTGACTGTGTCGTGTAGACAACTCATCTTTGTCAATGATTATTAGTAGTACCTGGTCATTTGAAGTGTGGGCCAAGCTCGCATACATCCGGTCTGGGTTAGATCCTCCCGGTCGTAATCTATAACCAAATGTCAACCAACAAAAGAGCGGTCAGAATCAAGCACTCTACGAGTCGAACGGACGACAGAACCTTGGCAGTCGACAGGTGGCAATGTGCTTACGGATAACGACGTGGTGCCCTAGAACTTATCTGCAGATCTAGTTGCGAGACTACAAGCCGACCACGCCGGGAAAAGAGTTATTCCTCATGATCCGATCATGGATACAGGGAACAACGACAACGGTGCCGGTGACCATGCGTCACCTCCGATGTTGGACGCCACATGTTGGTCCTCGCAGTGGAGGCGTTATAGCCCCGATCTAGTGGCATCATTCAAGTTGGTTTCATTTCTTTTTCCACGACGAACTGCAGTACCCCGCGCTGCTCGACGGCGGCCTTGACGACAGACGCCGTTTGATCGGTGTCAGGTCGATCGGAGATCGCATGCGTGCACCACGTGCGCTGATCTTTGTCAATATTCGGACCCCGAAAATCCTGTTCACCACCAACGCGCAGGACGGAGCCTTTGTGCGTCAGGTACTTTATGGCTCGTCGAGAAAGTGCAAGGTCTGAAACGTTCCAAAAAAGAGAACTGTATAGACAAGAGAGAACATATGGGGATAGTCGAAACATTTTGTCGGGAGTCGAGTAATTCAAACTTGAATCATCCGTTTGAACAGGATTCAGGAAGGATGTGGTCTGCGTGATCACACGAATCGGGGATAATAGGAAGGCATACCACGCAGTACGGGATATTCGTGATGGGAGGTTCCAAGCACGTTCCAGAGAGCAGAGGGATGCGAGTGGGGAAAGAATGGTGAAATAAAGGGCACCAGGTCGTGCGTGAGAAGAGGTCAGGGGAGCTATCAAGGAACCCGCCGGTAGCGGAACAGTCACAGGCGATAGTCTCGGGACTGGCTGTGCTGCTTCGACACCTTGAGATCTCACCAGTACCAGTCTGGCTTACACTCGTATCTGTGGTGGTAGCTAATGAAAAGGCACGAAAAAAATAAAATTTATAGACTGCACCCCCAGGCCAGGACGGGTATTTGGCGGGTACGCGCAGACGTCAGTTTAACGGTCGGTGTTGGGGCGTCGCGATTTGCATGGTAGGTGTTGTGCCTGGGATTGGAGTGGGGGCACAGTGGGGGCGGTTCGCACCCCTACTAGTAGGGGTGAGCCACATGGTCGACCAAATAGCCGAAATGAACGCCGGAAACGCTATTGCGCTCGGAGCCTGTCCCCTTCGTCATCGCTCTATCCTGCGATCCTACTAGCACGGCGACGAGAGTACCTCACCGATGGGGCCACTCTCATCGCGACAGGGTGAAACTAAACGGAACGAGTCTCAGATAGCGAAACAGGGGTATAGTGCAAGCGTTGAAGGCATTTAAACTCGAGCGAGTCAAGGCCAAAGTCTTCAGCACAAGTGACCCGACTTTAATCTCCATCGAATTCGCATCATGCGCGCCTACTACTTTGACGACCTTCCCGGCGACCGAAGCCTCCCCCACGAGTCCGGCGTGCCCGTCAGCAATGCCGCCCTCGCTTCTATCGGTGTCCTCTTCTGGCACGTCCCCGTCCCAACCTCCGTGGCAAGTGACTTCGTCCAAGTCGACACCATCGCCCGCGAGCGCGACTACAAGACCATAGATGTCATGACAGTCACTAAAGAAGCTCTCGGCGATCTCTACGAGGAAAAGCTCAAGATATTCTATTCAGAGTGCGTTTCTCTCGACCAACACGGGAGTTCCGTACTCAACGTCACGTTCCACAGGCATATGCACGAAGACGAGGAGATCAGGTACATCCTCGAGGGAGGTGGATTCTTTGACGTTCATGGTAGGCCCGTCTGCCACTGCCAGTTCTTGTAATCGTTTCTTACCCGACTTGGCGGTGGGCGCGTGGATAGAGAATGCAACCAACAAGTGGATCCGATTCGTAGTCAATGCTGGTGACCTCGTGCTCCTTCCGGCTGGCATCTACCACCGTTTCACGCTCGACGAGAGGAACGTAATCAAGGCAAGGATGTTCT
>JBBPQL010000260.1:0-35779 GCA_038092515.1 Boletus subparvulus | reverse complement strand
GCCGTCCAGTTAATGCCGTCTTGAGAGATTCCCATTCATATAAACTAGAGCGATAGAACGTACCGTGGGTTCTGTCGGGAATCGGGATTACGGGGAAATCAAGTTTGACCTTTGACTGCAAGCCTCCTTTGGGAGTTGGCACGTCCCTTTTGCAGGTCGGGGGTCCAAGCGGCCAGTGCATTGTTGAAGTCGCTCCAAACTCACTTGGCTGACGTCCTCCCGGAATTTCGTAAACTTGAGAGTAACCACCGGATATTTCCCAACACTTGGCCACGTCCCGGTACCTCTGTCAGACACAGCATACAATCCTCGTACATGGAAACTGGTAAGCCGGTTTCTTCTCTCGAGGAAGCCTTGCAATCTGATGGGCCATGCGTGGTACTACGGATCCCAGCAATTGTAATGGAGGACAATAGCTGAAGCGTTGCCGAATCTGAACGCATTCTGGCCTGGAATGCTGGGACCTAGTGAGTCGCACAAGGTGCTCGAGAAGAATGATCAAGTAGGCACAGCGATAGCTCATATAGCGTTGTCTTGCGTAACCACTTGCTTCCTGATTTCATGCGGATCGTCGGCAAGACACCAACCGTGATTGAAACATGGTATCCGACAGCATGTTTTCATTGTTCAAGTTTGGATCAAAGACGACGGTAGGAGGGTAGACTTGGCGACACATGCATTTTCGTCATCCACGAATACTTGGTCATAGATGATACAAGCATTCCCTCCACGGTGCGGCGAGACGAGAACGGAAATACGAACTCCGAGCCCTGTAGGGGCATTCACAGAGAACCCCAGATTAATAATTCTCTGTATTGAACCAAGAATGGGCGATTCCAGCGTGTACCTGCGACCAGACGGGCGCCCCGCCGGCTCAAAATTGTCCAGCGACGGCTTACCGATAATCTTACATTATTCCGGCACTTGACAGCATGTGAGTAGATGCGAGCCCTACGGAAGGAGCTCATGCAATAGAAATGATGGCGGCGTCTGATGACAAAGGGGGGATAGGATAATCCGGGCTAATCGGTATTCTCACGTCATAGACGGCGCGGACTGGCCACGCCGCGCATTCTGGAAGTGCTGTCTGGAAGCGTGAATGGTTATGCCGGGATCCAGATCGTTGCTGCCTGGGCAACACCAAGGAGCGACGGAACGCTCCTTCTTCGATTTCCAATAGTACCACAGTACAAACCTTGCCTTTTGCTGATCATCCAGGGTAGACGTGGTTCAAGACCTCCCAACTGACAAGAGATAGCCGGAAGGGAGTGGCGCAGGTTACCATCCATAGATCTATCTATCGTTAGCGCCGAGAGGTGGTAAGAACAAAGTTCGGAGGCACGTTGTCGAGCAAACCAACCAAACAGGATGATTCTTCTTCCGGGCAGGAGGTAACGCACAAAACGCAAGGAGTTGAGCACGTATAGTGATCAAAGTAGACCCTAGCTAGAAACCACTTGTACAGAACGGCGTGTTTCTTTTTGGAGCCGCCCCTTTGCATGCCACGTCCGACGCGCATGTTTCAATAGATGAACCGCCGAAGCGGGTGTCATGCCTTCCATGCGCTTAGCTGCACCCTACATAATTGTCAAGTGATCAAGCAGAAAGTCGAGCAGCGGGCTCATGTACTAACCAATGTTGTGGGCCTGAATTGTTGTAACCTTTCTCTCACTTCTTCACTCAATCCTCTAACCTGTGTATAATCCATATCGGGATCAAGGAGAAGGGACTCGTCCGCGTGGAATGCCTCCACATCTGCGAGCTGGCGAACGAGATGGGGTGCATACGTTGCTGAGGTTTTAGTTAGTAACCAGCGCGCATACAGGGTCCTCTAACTCGCCATCGGTGATGATTCGGGATACGATGTGTGGCTCAAACTCCGTGAAGCCCTGCACAGCGCCACTATGTACAAGATTATCAAGCGTTACCGAAGGCATGCTCAGCACGTCAAAGGCACTGTCAAGTGTGGTCAGAAAAGTGCCGGACAGAGTTGGTAAATGCCTGCCTCCTCATCACACCATCCTTGGTTACCAAAATGCCGTACCTCTCCCAATGCTATTATTTTCATCAAAAAATCATACAGCGCAAACAATCGCTCACAGACCTGAGGACTTAGGATTACTGACTTGAGAATATCCGTCCCGTGTTGTATTGCATCGCGATCGCGTGCATATTTTTCCCAACGTTCCGATGATATCAAACCCGCGGCATGCCCTGCCAAGGATGAATCAAGTCATACCACCCATTTGCGAAGGACTCGCACCTATCTCGGTCAGTCTCGTGTCCGCATTGTCGCATCGAAGCGTCATGCGGTACTCGGAGCGAGAGGTGAACATTCGGTCTATGACTCAGCATTAGTGGTGGAGCTGACGAAGCTAGCACATCCGCTTACATGGTTCCTCCGCCCCTTTGGTCACAAGATCATCAATCATGACCCCCACGTATCCATCCGCACGGGTAATGGAAAGCGGCGGCTGATTCCGTGCAGCGAGACCCGCGTTAATGCCAGCAATGCAACCTTGTGCTGCAGCTTCCTCGTACCCCGTTGTCCCATTGATCTGCCCGGCGAGAAACAGCCCCTAGCAAAAGGTTAAGTGGTACATAAAATGTACTAGCGGCGACCTACTTTGATCCTGTTGGTCTCGAGCGATGCTGTAGATTGTATCGGGAGGGTGAGAATTTAAGACAAGACTGTGACTCACGCTGAAGCTCCCGAGGATCAATGTGGTCATATTCGACTCCATACGCAGGTCGAACCATGCGGACGTTTTCTAGTCCCGGAACTGTACGCATCATACGCTCTTGCAGCTCTTCAGGCATGGAACACGATAAGCCATTAGGGTATATCAGGTCTGCGTTGGGATTAGCGCAAGATCCTCTGCCAGTAATCGATGCTAACCGGAATCGTAACCCTCGGGTTCCAGCCATACCTTGTGATTACCCTTGTGCCCAAACCGTGTGACCTTGGCCTCGAGAGAAGGGCAATAGCGTGGACCTGACAAAATGTGGTCAAAGGACGAAGATATTCACCGAATGAATGTGTACCTTTCTTAGTCTCTTGGATGTGGATACTTAGATGCATGCTTTCCTTGATGAGTTCGTGAGTTTCGGGGGTGGTATGGGTCATGTAGCACGTAATCTGGTTATGCTAGCAGCAGGGACAGATATCAAATCTCGAACCACAGAACAGCTAAGAGAGTTGTTACCTCGTTGTCTACTTTATGGTTCAAAAAAGAGAATGGATGTGGTGGATTGTCGCCTTCTTGTTTTTGTAGCCGACTGAAATCTATGGTGTTTTTGTCCAGCCGCGCAGGAGTGCCAGTCTGCAAACGCCCAAGCTGGAAGCCGGCTGCACGCAACGAGGCGGACAGGCCAATTGCCGGTGCTTCGTTAATTCGACCGGCTGGAAAACGTTTCATTCCTGAGATAGCATTGGTACCCAGAGTGTATTACAGATCAAAGCGCGCACCAATATGTATCTCGCCCGACAGGAATGTCCCGGTGCAGATGACGACCTGAGAGCATGGGATTACGTCCCCAGTTTCTATAGTATCACCATTAGTATGCGTTTCCACAGGTGTACTGGCTATTAACCTAGTCGAACACCTGTCACTGTACCCCAGACTGAGCGAGTGGAGCTTGACGAAGCCATCTGGTGGTCGAAGACAAGATCAGACACGCTGGCAGCACGGACATCCAGGTTAGGATAGTTGAATATGACTTCTTGCATGTGCCGCTTGTACAATTTGCGGTCAACTTGCGCTCGCGGACCCTAGAGGTGTGCCCATGAAACGGTGGTGTTCATGTTCGACAATCTGTCACGTACCCAAACCGCTGATCCCTTGGACCTATTCAACATGTGGAACTGTATGCCCGCCTTGTCTGATGAAGACGAACAGTCAAGACCGCTCGATGCGCCCAAGCTATTGCCCACCTGACACCTTTCCCATGATACCGTCCAATGCATCCACTTCTCTGACCAACGTCCCTTTTCCAACGCCACCGATGGATGGATTACACGAGAGCGCCCCGATTGTGACCAGGTTTTGCGTGATCAGTAGCGTTCGGGCTCCAGCTCGGGCAGCTCCAGTGGCAGCCTCACAACCTGCATGACCGCCTCCAATGACGCAGACTAACGCTGCATTAGACTATACCAAAGGTCAAGAGTATCGATTCAGGCATACCATCATACTGTCCTCGCGTCGACGAAGCAGAACTGAAGCTTCTCGCGTACTTCGGTCGGTTGCACTTTGCCCAGGATAGGTGTTTGTGAGGAACTGAGGTCGATAGGCAAAAAAGTCGCGGTCGAAAGGATTGAGTAAAAGAAAGGGAGCTGAACGGGGAAGACGACGCGACACGGGGAATTGCAACGCGTGTCCGTCGCGTGGCTGCCAGTACTGGGCCTCTGCTCGTGGTGTGCATTTATGGGCTCCTACCGCGGGAAATCGCTGAGAACGTTTGAAAAAGTTGCCAAATCCCCAAGTGCAAAGTCTACACACTGACACAAGTGCCAATATCAATGGCCTTGGCGAATGCTTCAAGTACCTCAAAATGGCGAGGGCTCGGAGAATTTCGTCGCGAGTCAAACTCCCACATCCAAACAACACGAGCACCGACGACATATCTCGTTTTGGAAAGTCTCCGCGGTCTGCCTTCTGCCCTTCCCTGAGACTCGAACCCATGCCAAATAGGGTAGGATGAGCCTCTGTATTAATTGGCTACGTGGGCGATGACTTCGTTTGACTCTACCGTAATTGTAGCGCTGCAACGATTTTTACCCAGCGTCTACAACCTTTTAGTCTTACTAGCAATCCGGAGGGTCAATCCGCAGGTCTATTTGAACGGCGAACAGTTCATCGTATGAAGCACTATCCTTCTTACATATCAACAATGTGGTGAGTGGGGAACATCCTAGTGACGATTTTATGTTATTTTTGGACTTGTTCCAGATTGGCACATCACCCACCGGCAGTAAACTGCCCTGGGGAGACTATCACATGTATTTCCCCAAGCCAAGGGTGTTCCCGAAACAGATCGTCCCATCTCCGTATTCAGCGGAGATGCTTTCAGCGCATCACTCGAGAGCGCTGTGACGAAAGGTGAACACATGGTACCAGTACTAAACCATCTCCTGATCGATGTTGGAAACCACGGTCAACCATGATGACTTCATCGTACGCCGAGCGCTCGCCTTTCTGAAGGACTATGATTTCGGGGAGGACGTCTTGGCCATCCTCTCTCAAGGCTGTACTTTTCCTTGGCTGCTGGCGAATGCAGTGCATGCCGATGGACGGCCGATGGGTACAGCCAAAGAATATCTCGTGCTCGAGAGGGGTAGATAATTGGTTTCTATGGCCTCGTAGGAACGTTCGTTGAACACGCACGGAAAACCTTTTTTGCTTGTTTACTCAAGGGTCATTTACAGTGACTGACCGTCAAATTGTCAGCACCTTCCTGCGGATTGCACCATCCTTGATCCTGTGTCTGTGGCGCAGTGCATTTCCAACTTACCCCGTTCCACACAAGGTGTTGAAATTGTCATCGCGATTACTCACATGCGTCACGAGGAAGACCCTTACCTTGCCAAATCTTGCGACAGGAACATATACTTGATTCTCGGAGGCCATGACCACGATTTGGCTGTGCACGGAGTCAACGTTAAAGCGATGGACGATACCTTCGAGGGAAATATTAAACTCATCAAATCTGGCACCGATTTCAGGAGTTATAGCGACATCAAAATGTGGCTTTCTCGGAAGAACGGAAAGCCATCCGTGGGGCATATCAGAGGTGGCCTAACCGCTTTCAGCTAGTACATTGCGCTCTACTCACGTTTTCTTTTCGATAGTGACTCGAAGACGTAACATAACTTTGGCAGATATGATTTCCCCGATCATAGCGGAATCCATCACATCCTTGCAGAGCTTCGGGCGCGCACTGCGGACACGATCGATAAGCCCTTGTTCATTGTGCCGTACCCCTGGATGGACGCACGTCAGCTATTCGGACAGGAGAGACTCACATTGGCAATATGTTGGCAGACGCAGTCCGGGCATACTAGGACACCGACAACGACATCGCATTCATAAACTCCAGCAGCCTGCGGTGCGACAGGATCATCGACACCGGCGTCATCACCGTGAAAGACATGACCGGTGCGTGTCATCATTAGCTGAACGGGCCGCGTCACCCCCGGGCGCCCGCCCTACTAAACGCCGCCACAGATATTCTGCCGTTCGACAACTCGTTCGTGGTGGAGTACCTTCCGGGACGGACCGTCGCCGAGGCGCTCGAGAATGCCGCTTGTGACATTATCGACGGACGGTTCTTCCAAGTCTCAGGTATCACGTTCAACATTGACCGACAGGCGCCGTTCGGCTCCCGAGTACATGCTGTGTACCATGCGCCTGGTCACACGTGTGGAGCTCCGGCGGCGCCAGCTCCAAAGGCTCCGCTGGATGGAGACGGAGAGTACACAGTTTCCATGATCGCGTTCATAGCGGAGGGTTTTGACGATTACATGCTCTTCAGAGGCGTACCCATTGTGGTTGACGAAGAGGGTGCCATGACGGATTCGTCAGGTATTCCGACGGAATACACATGATGTTTACGGAAGGGAGTCAAGTGTGTGCATCATGACGGATAGAGCACGAGCTGCCATCATTCTGGGGAGAACTGCGGGTGGATTGCCGTTCGTCAGCCCGTTGGTACAGGGTCGAATAAGGTACACTCGCCGATGTGCCTCCTGACGCCGGCGGATACTATGTACCGACTTCAAAGTTCAGTTCAATGAACTTCAATCCCGTCTGCCCAATAAATACTAGTTTCACAACAATTTTCCTTAAGACCACGTTAGTTATACACATCATATGCAAGTGATGAATAGTAAGTTGATAAGTATTGCACCATCCATCGATCCGTGTTCCCAAGCATCTAATCGTCACACACGTCGTCACACACACAACGAGCAAGAGGATATACAGTATAGACGTCATTGGAGATTTCCAGGTCAAGGCACGGTGGCCTTTCCCAACCTCACCCAAAGGCCGCTCTAAGTCATTTTCCATCAACGAACCACCCAAATGCGGAGATGAATCACTTACTTTGACGAACAGCGTCATGGCAGCTTCAGGTCGAATCATCTCCACGGCCTGGCGCCCACGTCCACATTTCCATTGAGAAGGGGGCAGTGAGGACTGCGGTTGGGCATCCGTAGCCAACGCAAACGTATCAAATTGTTGCATCAGCCTGACGATGAAAAACGAGGCTTCATTATAGGCGTAATTCTGACCGATACACTAAATAGGTAGTGGGCGGGCTCTCAGAACCTCATCACACGGAAAATAAAGCATCCAGAGTACTCACGATACGTGGACCAGCACTAAATGGAGTGAACATCATTGGATTTGAAGTGAATCTCGACACCCTGTTGGGATCGATCCAACGTTCTGGATCAAATTCATCTGCGTCGGGGCCCCATAGCGCCTTGTTCCGTTGCATCAGAAGAGTCGAATAAAAAAACGTAGTGCTTTTGGGCATGTAAAGCGGTTTAACTGATTCCCTGGAGAACGATTTGTCGGGAGGTGGCAGGGTGCACGAGGTTGGTCGACTTTGACGCTGATTCAGGGGTACAGGCGGGAATAACCTCAGAGTTTCATCGATGACAGCTTTCACTACCGGCGATAAGTTAGTCGCCGTTTTTTGATTGTTACAATATTCTCACTGTATCTCAGCTTCTTGATGGTTTCATACGTGGGTGTGTTATAGCCACACACATCAAGTACTTCTTTCCTGAGCTTTCGCGCGACGTTCGGGTGCAATGCGAGGAAGTAAGTGACGTATGTCAATAAACAAGCCGTCTGTATTTTTAAGATGCGGAAATTCATCAGAACCCGAGAAGGTTATCCTCATATGAATACGCACCGTATCTCTTGCGGCAAGCAATATATTGAGCAATTGATCCCGAATCATCCCGGCGTCTAGATGTGGCTTAGCGAAATGATAACCAGCATACTCACAACGAACCTTCGGTACTATCAGCTAGATGCTGCAAGAATGTTTTTTCCTCAAGGTTTCCGTTGGTGCCGGCTTGCTTTGACGCGGCCTTCTCTTCAAGAGTCTGGCGAACAAGTGGGTCAATCCACTGTCTGATGGTATCCACATAGGGTGCTGTTTTGTCATCTAGTAGCTCGAATACGGGCCATATGACCCCCGTTCGGCCACGGACAGTTATAATTTGCTGCACTGCCTCGAATGCCTTGACAAATGTCCCCCACGCATCGTCTGTCGAGGACCCACGTTCACCCAAGGTCGCTGAGCCTGCCGTCGGGAGTTGTCCTGACAAGGTATCCAAGTTTTTCCCGAACAAGAACTCTGAAGCAGCATCGATAGTAAAGCGGGCATAAAGGTCCTGCACATCACAAGGCTGATTTGTAGTTGCCAGATCTGACAATATCGAGAGGGTGCAACCCGAGTGCTTGTCGAACAGCTCAAAATCTGAGATTCTGTCTCGCGCAAAGAATGGACGTGCGAGCGCTCGGTGCTTCAACGGACCATGAACATCGTTTCATTTGACATCCATGATACTTACCGATTTCCACATCTGCTGAATGAATGAATACTGCTTGCGTAAACGGTCAGAATGAATACTTGCCTGGTCATCACGGTTGAAGATTCCATCTCCCAAAAAGTTTTCCCTGCAGGAATGTTGAGTAACGCGTGAGTACCGAAAAGGCCCAATTGCTTACAGTCGCTCTCGTTGGGCGGTCCCGCGCCAGAAGTGATTAAACCCTGTCGCCAGAACATACTTTGTATGTTCCTCGTCCATGGAGATTATCTGCGTTGCACCAGGTGGATTTACCAAACATCACATCCGTGAGGGGGCAGATACTCACGTTGTCCATCCATAGGAAGCGAGTATTTAGAGTAGTGCATTGGTACTCTTCAAAGAGCTCCAGGTAAGGATCGTAGATGTAGCTGGACGCGAACGATTTCCTCATTTTGAGCATGACATCGATGTTTCCCGGCCATTTACCGACAACACGGGGTATAAGTCTTGCACCGAGCTGCTTCGCCTCCCGCCTTTGGACAAGCTGGGTGCATTGGACTCTCGCGATAGCTGCCAGGAGAATAGATAGCAAGTAGGCTGGTGACGACAACCATCCCAACCGGATGCGAAAGAAATGTGCCAAAGCCGAGAGTATCAAGGGGGGAAGCACTGTGGCACAGAAGATGTCCTTGATGATACGACGGCGAAAGTTGATACCCTCGGGTGAGTTGGTCATGTCAGAGCAGTGGAGGGATGAAAAGGTAGGGACATGTCGAATTCGGGTGGGGTAAATGTATGCATACGATCGCTGCGAAGTTACGAACATTCGTTTCAAAACCAGGAGGCGGTGATTTTACGCCTGTGAAAGTGAAACCCTAATTGATCCTCATCGATCATCAAGCATAAGCGGAGCTTGAGATGCGAGTAGTCTAGTGGCATTGTCAGGCAAACACATGGTCAACGCTGGACGTGCAGGAGCCTCGGCGTTTCGTTCACTGCGAACAGTCCGGACTTCGGATACTCCGGAGTCCGGACCCCGGCGGCAATTTCACGGAGCCTCTAACGCGCAATCCACGCAAGCGAGCATGATGCCCGGGAGCGCGTGCTCACCGGCGGCGCTCTGGCCCTGGAACGAAACTTTGGGCGCGTCCGATATTGCAACCTGAAAGGCGGGAGACCACGTATCCATTTTTAGTCGGAGAGCAGAGAAATAAATTAATGGTATTCACCCAAATGGAGATGGGCAGATAACCCGGCGGGTGGGCACAAACAAATGGCTGGGAATGTAAGCAGTAACTGGAGTCCAGCTGGTGTCCTGCCAAACGGAGTTCGCACTGGCTTATTTGAATCTATGTTCTTATCGCTGAAAAGTATCCGAGTGATCACTGATCTGGATGCGCCACCATTGCCCACTGGCATGGCGATCCAATTTCTTGCGGTAACCAGGTGGGCGCGTGTGAGTGACCTCGGATATTCCAGCCATCTCATCCTCCCCATCGATTTTCTTACAATGGGAGGGGTGGAGAACATAGGTTGCAACTGAAGCACTGAGTCATCTGAGATGACTGATCAGTTCCCGGCGCCGATGGCAGTGAGGCCTCGAGGAGGGTCACGATTATCGCTATCGGCAAAGCCGCCGCATCTACCAATCGACCGTGATGTCCATGGAATAAGCGTCAGAGCATGGAAATCCTATGATTGACTCGGGAGGAAGCATTACCAGGTTACCTCCTCTCATACCTGAAGCTCAGGAAGGGCACCCTGTTACACCCGGTCGCTGGCAGAATCGGATTGACCAATTTGAAATCGAAAGAAGACATTCTAGGATACCCGGCGAAGTACCGGGTCCGGGCGTAGAACGTTTTGGTTGCCAGCAACATCCGAAGTTCTGAAAAATGGGAAGACTAAAATCCTCGCACCGGACTCGAGCACGTTTATCACCCAACTTCATATCATAATCGTTATGATATCCTACCGACGAAAATCGCGAATGACCAGATTGTTGTTTCTGATTCAGATCTAACCTGGCTCATCCATCACTAGTCACGCACTGTAGCTAGTAGAATAGATGAATTTCAGCGGTAGATTAATTGCATATTGACCGGGGGTTCAGAGGATGTTCAAGTGAATATCATTTGAAAAAAATCTACTGAAGCGGCATCGATCCACTCTGATTTTCAGGTATTTTCTCACTGGACTATCAACTTGTTGCTACAGCTTATAACCGTAAAGTTCAGTCAAAATTTCCGTCAACTTTCAGTGGATTAGAAAGTACCATTCAGCACTTGGTTCTCGGCTGAAACCGGGCATTCTTTCACTCATTCTCTCGGTCTCAGGGCGGGGGACAATGGATATGATTGTAATGTAGTAGTACATAGACAAGAATATGGGTACACAAATGCATATATAGAACTTACAAATGGAGCTGGCCAGAGACAAAGCCAGGGTAACAGAGCCCGGGTGCGATGCAGCGGTGGGAGATGAGAGGGAAATATTTGAGGTTGGGGACACGGTGGAGGTGGAGGTGGGGAGATGCATTGGAGGCATTAGATGTGGCGATACTTTGGAGGCTCGGTCACACGTTTTTGGCGATGGGGACGCATTTGAGGCGATGTGGACACATGGAGGCGTCAGAGAGGTGTTCGAGACGTCGGTGACGCATTTAGGGCGATGGGGATGCACAGTTGTGGCGTTGCCTTCCACATACACCTTGTGCATGTCCTGAATGGCGCCGCAGGCACGTCATGTTAGTCTGTCACGGCCAAGAACGGTTCTTACTTTGAGGCCGATTACATAATCAGCTACACCGCTCCCCTATAGATCTGTAAATTCATCAAGACTGCAATATTGAATACAAATATCACTCATCTAAAGGCTGAGAACAGATAAGCGAGATAAGTCGGAGTCTGAAAATGCGACGCGTCAATACCACGTGACCTATTGCTGCCCACTAGCACTCTCGGCCCCTCGGGCGAACAACGATGATGACGCGGCACCTCGATCCCTGCTTCACCACTGTTGTCTCAACTGGCCTCTTGCTTCATGTGCACACTGCACTGGCTCACACACATTGCCCACCCGCTTCTAATCTATCGATCGATTACTTCCACACACCCCATTCGTGGCTCAAAGGACGGTGGAGGTTGAACCACATTGGCTAAGGCATGTGTCCACCTTGTTGTCTTTGCCTTCCTTGAGACGCCGTTGATGGGGCATCAGCTGGCCACACATCCCTACATCCTGATCATCGACGACACCATCGCAAGGAAGCGTACCACCACAAACCCCAAGGTGACGAGTTGAGCGCACGCGTTCTCACCAACCCCCACCTGCTCGCCCCCACTACACGGGTGACAATGAAGGTGCGAGAGTGCGAGGTACACGTTGGCTCCAGTCGTTATCAATTCTGACGTTGGACATTTTCATGCTCCGTAAGGTGGAGCTGTGCCTGTCAGTGGTCAAATCGAGATTACTGATCATGATATGATCCAGCAAAATTAGTGTTTATGTGACCCTGTCAAAGAAATTGCAAGCGTTTGTGGGGAAGATGAAAAGGTGACCAGTCACGGACATGTTCGCAGAGGTTTTCAACCCCAGCGAGCTCATGGTGCACATGGCCAGTGGCCAAACTTGTTTATGACGAGTGGAATATTCATCCTGCGTCCTGTCGTGCTGCTGGAAAATGAGCATTGATATTGACACCTTCAGGCTCGTCGTTGCGCGGTCTCTGGGAAGGCTGTGTGTGACAAAGGGAGTTCGAAACAGCACAAGAACAAATCGGATATCAGAATATATCGGCCATAATGTCTCCCCTCTCGCCAATGGCCTCTGGTGCCTGATGCCCTAAAGCATCAACATCAATCTCACCATCCGCATCTACGTCATCTCTATTGAGCAAGAATGCGGGGTCGGTAACTTCCGCAAGGAGCTCTTCTCGCTCGTCCAGTTCCTCTTTGCTCATTGGCACATGCGAGATGTGTACCACTTGCCACTTGTCCACATAGGCCTCGTTTGCCTGCGAGGAACGCGATAAGCTTCAGGAACACAAGAGGTGCGGTGGTCACTCACGTTCGTCCGTCTCTTCTTGAGAGTCATCTTCCGTTCGATGTTCTTGTAATATGCGCCCTTGAGACGTTCTTCCCCGCTGCCGGAGACATTTGGTTGCGTGTCTCCACGGTCGATCACCAGGAGGAATTCATTGGGCACTTCTTGCTCAATCTTGACGGTCTCATAGTCGCGCGAGAGGTGGAATGCGGTTGTCTGTCCCGCCCGGGTGGAGATCAATAGTTTTGTGTTGAAGAAGAGATTATGCATACTTTAGGTTCCTCTTCAAGTGTTGTGGGTGCACTATGTCGACGTCGTTCCTTGAACTCGATAGCAGATTCGTCGTCTTTTGTGAGGTGGTAAGCCAAGAAGTGATCGCCGTCGGACTCCATGGGCCGCAAAATAGCACAATCCAGCCGGGGATCTTCCACCTGTATCGAGAGCATTAGAAACATAATGGTGAAAAAAGGACAACCACAACTGACATCAATCGGCTTCTCACCAGGCCGCTCGCTAAACCTGAATAAATCATACGCGTTGGCCCAAATGTCAGCGTCTGGATATATCTCGAATGATTCGACGGCCGTAACGCCTTGCTTGTTGGGATGGCGGAGGGTCGAAAGGTCGAATTGGGAAGGGTCGTTGCATGCAGCAAAAGAGGCTTCTATGTCTCGCAGCTGGGCAGAGTGAGAAACATCAATATGTTGTGGGAGTGGTTTTCTGTCACAAAAACGAGTTAGCAAGCGCACCCAACACGCATGAGAGTGAGAGATTGTACATTTCTTGGATGGATGATGTACGTTGCACGCCCTCTCTGCTGAGATATTCGGTCTTCCGTAGCCAAGGTACATGAGCTGGTAGAGGTGTCGATACGCCGGAACCTGACGCTGGTGCAGCCCCGTTCGTATACGGTGCAGAGTTTGCTGATGGGTCACCGAGGAGAAAGCGATCTTTCGGATCTAATAAAGGAAGGTTCTCTGCGTCTGGATTTAGTGCTAAAGAGGGTATGAGTGCGGTAATATGTGCAAAGGGTGTTACACGGACTAGAATCATTGACATCATCATCCCATAAGCACTCCCAGCGTCCGAGGTCCAGCGGCATCCCACATTCCGCGTCTACAATCATGGGTAACGGTGTATCGTTTGCAACAGCATTCAGGAAGTCGGGGCGCGCATAGCGCATTGGATTTGTAGGAATCTCGAGTAATTTTGGAGGACATGGTGGTGGAGGGATTGGATTCGAATAACGTACTCGGACCAGAAGGTCAAGTTTGCTGTCCGAGAATGAGTCAGTAGCTCAGCAGCAACTCGACCAGACGTTCACCTTTTCTTCAAGCTCATTGATTGCGTACGGGGTATGCCGTTTTGGTTTGCTTATTCTTGTCACAGCCGTTGTTTGTCCCTATGTATCCATATGATCGTGAACTTTCCAAACACCACCATTCTATTCTTCGCGCCACAAGTCGATTTAGCTCCAATGATGCGTGCTGTCACTAGAATGCGCAACACGGTCGGAGGTAGCAAAAATAGCGCATTTGTACTACTTGTTGTACATCTTGCCTATCCGGTGTGAGCGCTTAATTGTTAGTAGATTCTCACCGCTGCACTACAAAAATCGCTCATGTGGATACATACTTATCATTGACATGATGATCTTGGACAACCAGCAAGACACTACTCTCGGTCACTTTTCCTTGTGTCACGGTATTTGGACCAAACTTGTGAGAAAAGCCTTAAGGACAGCCACCCAAAAACATCGTCGTCCGACTCCGGGCAATGACATTACCCATCGCGGCACCAACCTTCAAGGCTGTTATCAGGCCCTGGGACGATAAAGGATCGAATGCCATTGCAACTCTCCGACTGGGCCCTGAGCCTGCGATAATGCCAGATAACGGTGCAGTACGAATCGAAGAAGCAAGGTATACATGGGGTACCGAACTTTTGATTGGACTCCATCAATGTCATATTAGCTCTCAGAGATGAGGCGTGAAATACGTATTGTCGGGTGGTGAAGAAGGTTCATGAATCCGTCCAGTTCTCGTGCGTCGCGAACGGTGGTAAGGTAAGCGACGACGCGACAGTTTCCGGAAAGTGGAGAGCTGTGCCACCAACTGGATTTGCAGGCTTCGATCAGGGTGCGGTGATCACCATCACCGATGATCGATGGTCGGACGAAGATGGCATACAACGCAAGCAGACCATCCTCATTGATCGTCCTTGCTTCAAGCTATCATTGTTCGAGGGCCAGTGTACACGAAACCCCGCCATGCACTTGCCGCAGCCTTTCGCAAAGTCTCATCGACCCACCTGCAGCCATATACCATCCCCAAGCCTCATGAACTCATGGAGGATTTAGTCGAATTTCGCTCTGTCTGGATGTCACCCGGTCGAACGGGTTGGTTATCGCATGGGCTTCCAGAGCCTGAGATGGACTGTCCTAGCAGGAAGCATGTGCATTTGATGAACACACCGTCTTTGTCGAGGCTATCCTCAGAGATTCGTTCGAATACTGAGGGAAAAGCTCCGCAAGTACCTGCTTCGCGATGGACGGCATGGATCTGCACTATTGTCGACGTGATTCACGAGAGATGGGAGGAAGAACTACCTTGAAGGCGCCGGGATCGCGGTCATGCAACACCGAAACGGAAGCCTTAGGTTGAGAGTTGAGGATGGATAACGCGGTCGAACAGCCTGCGACGCTGCCGCTGACAATGATTACTGTCCAAAAGCAAGACGAATATGGCACAGATACCTCATTCTTTTGTGGGCTCAAATCCATGAATGCACTGTTAGATGTGAGGACTACGAGGCTTGATAATAGCGTCGCAATGCTACATGAGCAGATCCGAATTAATAGCTTACAGGTGCTTCTTCTCGAGTTTGATTGGCGCGCAAACCTCGTCACTGTTAATTTCGCGCAACTAAGTAATGCGCCTAGGGTTTGATTAGCCTTGCTGCCTTTTCGGTGACCTGCTTGTGACAGGGCTTGTTGGCTAGAATTTGGGGATCTGTGACTCTGAACATGCTATCCATAAATGTGAAATTTCAGTGGTAAATCAAGTTGGTGGAAGTAAGTGAGGGCTGGAGTTGCAACTGTGACTGCGGAGTGTTCCCGAATCCCGATCGCCGACTCGGAACGCTGCTCATCAAAGACCCATTTGCCGCAAGTACTGATCCATCTCTTGAGCATCGACAAAACACTACTAGTGGACATCGTCTTCATGGCACACTCGCGTTGGATTCCTCTTGAAAGCAACCCAGAGGTAAAACTCATCATGAGCTGGTAGCCCCTTATTTACACGGAATCGTCAGGTATTTAATTCCGTACGTGAGCCACTCGGATCTATCGATCTAGCATAACTCAAGCAGTGGCTGCTGTAGTGGGCGTATGCAGTCGGTCTACCAAAAAATCAAGCTCACTTCCAAGATGTCTTCGGACTGGATGACGAGGTAATACGCCAAGACAGACCTTCCCCATTAGCGTTGTCTTGCTGACGTTGGTCCGTAGCTCCTCGCCATGGTGCCACAAGGGGTTAAAGCAGTTGCGCTGCTCTTCCCTTGCGCAGGGACCATTGCTACCAAGCGAACGGATGAGGACGCCAAGATCCAAATTAGTGGACAGGAACCTATTGATCCGGGGGTATTCTGGATGAAGCAAACGGTACACGTTTTATCACCCTGACCATAAGGATGTGGCTGATACCAATCATCGGAAGATTTCGAACGCCTGTGGAACGATGGGTTTGATTCACAGCCTGGCAAACGTCAGTGTCACGGCGTTTCGTTGTTGCCGTTCATACTCAGAGAATCGCGTAGGCGGACGTATCGTTCATTCCCGGGAGCCCCCTTGCTAAATTTATCGACGAATGCAAGGGTATGCTGCCGCTCTCACCTCCGCTCATACCGTATATTCATCCATACCTAGGCAAGACCCCAGAGGAACGTGCAAAGTTGCTGGAAACAACACCCCTGTTTGGGAAGATACACGAGTCCGCGGCATCGTCAGGTCAAACCGTAGTGCCTCAAGACCTAGATACCGAGTTGCATTTCACATGCTTTGTCAAGGCTCCAGCCACGGAACCCGCCAGTTACCCAACGCAACGGTGGCGTTTAATTGAACTGGACGGGGGTCGAGTTGGCCCGATTGACAGGGGAGAATGCGATGATCTCCTTAAGGCATGGCCTTCCCCTCCAGATCGCAGAAAGGTTCATTCTTACATAAAACGCAGGACACGGCGAAATACGTGAAGGAATTCTATGTATCGCAGGCGAAGAGCATCAACTTCAATATGATGGCACTCTGCCCCGGACCAGAGGAAGTGTATTAGTGTATTCTCCCTTAGCATTCACCATTCTACAATGTGTACATCGAAACATACAGGTGACAGTTTTGTCCGGGGCGATTCGGGTAGAGAAGGGTATGGACAGTTATAACGTAGTAGTATCGTGGACTGAAAGCAGCTCAGACATCGACGCAGGTATCTCCTTCAGCATCCTAGCAATGAATCTTGACACATTGAAAGTACTATCGAAGTCAGTGACATCCTCGCCATTCCCGATCTCAGCGATTTGGGACGCTGATGCAGCTATCTACGTGGCTTGAGCTGTCACCAAGAAGAATTGCAGAGACGAGCGACTAACCTGTAGCAACTGGATACGGGGAAACTTGTCGGATTTTGCTTGTAGCTTGGTCCCCCGTAAAATATCCTTCACTAGGAAGGGTTCTGCAGCCAAGGGTCGTGCAATTCCGATGACTACGAGTTGTAAACATCAGTAACCGAGCGAGGCAAGTATCCATTGAACCGACCATCCGTGGAGCCTGAATTTATTGCTTCTGCCATGGCTCGTGTTGTCCTGAAGCCGCCCGTAATGGCAATCTTTGACTGTCTCAGATATGGCCTGAGTCGATCTGCAAAATCAATGAAGTATGCTTCCCGTGCAGCAGAAAAAAGAGTCTGGTACGAGTACACATGAAATTACGATTTTCCGCACGAACCAGACAAGACTCACTTTCTGCTGAACAGAAGGTTCCTCCGGCTCATAGACTCTTCCACTGATTTCAATCAAGTCGACTGCGACAGCTTCCAGCATTTTTGCTGTTATGATCGACTCCTCAGCGTCAACACCATTGGGTATAGAATCATCACAGTTGATTTTGACAGAGATTAGGAACGTTGGATCGTTCACCACCCGTTTGATTTCAGCGATGATCTCGAGCAATAGCCGCACACGGTTTTGGAGAATTCCACCGTACTCATCCGTTCTGTTATTGGTCCTTCGAGACAGAAATTGGTGGACCAAGTAACCGTGCGCAGCGTGAATCTGCCAGGAAGTTAGTGTAACTTCGAACAGGGTGGAGAACCACTTCACCTGGACGCCGTCAAATCCAGCTTTCTGCAAGAACGAGGCCGCGTATGCGAATCGCCTGACAATATCCCTGATTCCATCCTTGGTTAAGGGCGTTGGTCTTGCGAACAACACCCCGGAAGTCGGTGGGTGCTCTATACCCGATGATGATTCTGGGTATGGTTGTATTGTGATGGAAACTTGTCGACCTGGGTGACTGAGCTGCCCAAGGACGAGACTCCCATATGATTTGGCAGCTCTTGCTACCTCCTTGTAGTCCTCAAGGTAATTTCGATGCAGATCCCGATCGATAATTGCGTTTCCTACGACAATGTTTGAAACAATCAGAGGACATTGCCACATAGAAATGTGGGGCGTACCTGAAGCTTCTAGATGGTCTTTCTTTATCTGAATATTACCGGTGACTATTATCCCTGCGAACACAGCTCAGGGATTATAAATCGTCGCTGACAATGCCGTACCTATATCTCCCATTGCCCAAGTTTCGTAGAGCCGAACAAGCTCCTCGGTAGGCTGACCGCGCTCCATTGGGTCATAAGGTGAAAACGTCGAGAGGCGTTCGGACATCGCACTCTTCATGACCTTATTTTTTGCGGTTTTTCCGCTGAACGGGAATGTAAGAGGTTGTCCCAAGGTTATGGCATGCGAGACTTCGGGCGGAGGCATGATGAAGGGATGTTGAATTGGTTGATACGGATATTGAGGTACATTCCACCATAGCCCTTCATCTTTATAATCCATGTCCCCAAGGGGTTCTTGGAAAGAGAACTGTCCATGTCCAAACATGACTTAAAGCGGTATCGATATCACAATCCAGTCTGCAGAGTGTGTTTCAATCCAACAGCTGAAACGGTAGCCCAGGACAACCGAGGAATTGGCGCTCATCTGTGATGGGATGCCAGATAAACGGTGTTGAACTCACTACGACGGTGCTTGATGTTAGTATCGTACAACGCCTTCAAGAAGCGTTCCCAGCGTTCCAAAGCACGCAAAGAAGATTGCGAGGATCACCTGTCGGAGTCATTGAAGGTTTCGGTCACCGTATCTGAGAATGCGACTGACTTGTTGCTGCCTCAGCCTGAGGCTTAGGAACAGTGGCGCCGAGCCTGGCAAACCTGTCGCACGACACAGTGAGTACGGAGGTAATGGCGATGAAGGTCTGCGCGGGGCGGTTTCGCATCCTTGACACGAACCTCATGTACGTGATAACAACGGAAGCTGCCAATCACCGACGAAGCCATCCAAGTATATCCTGCACAGGGATAGTCATTGGTCAGGTTAAATGTGCTTCTTTCGCTTACACCACGGGAAAGCATTGAAACCCAAACGCGGTTCTAATAGTTCCTGCACTGGCAATTTGGCAACTGACGTCGGAGGTCAAACGTCTCCGACTTCGATCATCCGATTCGGTTCATGGGAGTTTTTCCTTGAATAGCTGATACGAATTATGAATTTCGCCATTCTACCAGATAGCATGCGAACGGTGCTACATAGTAGGCTTGCAAGGTAATGAAGGCACACCACCAAAACGAGTACGGAATTAACGCTAATGACCCCAGGACCCAGGTAGCATCTGAATCCGTTTCGGTACTTCGCCAAATACCTCAGTAAGTGGCTTGAAATCAACTCGTTCGATTTCGCACTGGCCAATGTCGGTCGGACCTCAGTTTCCGTTTCATTGCATTCCGCCCAATGTAGGCCATAAACCCAGGAACAAGGTGTGGAGATGGGACTTCACGTGCGCATAGCGTATCAGGAGAAAAGACGTGTGCTCCGGGGGTCAAACGGTCTTGAGGATGAACCGGTAGTCGTGTGAGGAGTAGAAAACGGAGCCCGACTTGCCCGGCAAGGGTGGCGCGGTAAATGAAATCAACTCTGTTCTGCCTGGCTTTCACAATTACCTAGCACGAGTCGGACCTCAGGCCTCAGGGATATGTTGTGCAGATCCTGTTGGTCCATGATTTAACCAAAAAGAAAGCAGGCAAAGGGCGAGGGAAAGGGGAAAACAATGACACTCCCGCCCAATGTTTCCCGCGCCCTCGGTGCGAATTTTCGCACTTGTTAAGGCGGATACCCCCGCCCAATGTTTCTCACATGGCCCAGAGCAAGCCGCCTTCCCTACCTTGCACTCCTCACTCACCCATACACAAAAGTTCACACACGTGCTCCTAGGATGAAAGAAGGGGAATGATTCACCTCATAAGGATTTCTCGTCTTGTCATGCTATATCTAATTCTTGGCCGATTGATTCTCTCGTCGATGCAGACACATCATGGCAGCAGAACAACAGCATAACATGCACGATTGTGCACGTCGTGCTGTCGTTCCTCTCGCCCTCACCCTCTGCCTAGTGCTGTCGATGACGATATGGACCTCAACACAACAAAGCAACAATGTGAGTCAAAGAAAGTATGCAACCTCGGTTCCATGGTGATCACTGGGCAATGTATCATGGTAAATGGAGTAAGCGGTATGTGGTTGTGACTATTGCATAGCCACTATGAAACAATCCTTAGATGGCGATAGAATGCCTTTGCCACTTGGTGGCTAACAATGATGGCAGCATCACACAACAGTGACTATTGTCTGGAATCCAGGCATCATGCACCATTTTCTCCTCCCCCATATTCCCCCCCACCCCTATATTCAATAGTATGTCCTTTAATGTGTTTCCATGTCATGCAAAACATATTTGCTTTGACAGGCTCCCACAGAGCCCCTAATTACCATCCACCACACTTTAACCTGCTTGCTTTCAGTAAGTTCTTTATTTTTCACAGTGGTCGTTCTGATTATATCAAATGCTAGCTGTTGGGCAAGATTTGGTCAGGGGTGCTCGACGCTGTGGGACACTGGGCCGACCCTATCCTCATCATCCCACCCCTGGCCCCTCCAACCTTACCCTGTCTGACATTGTTGGAGGGACAGGTACCAGGGCAAGAGATCAGAACATTTATTGACCACTGGGCCCAGGTTGATGCCATCTCTGCACCTTCGACCCATCAGCATCTTGTTGTCAGCAAAATATCACTTGTAAAGCATCGATTCAGAGATTTTCAGCACAAGTTCTTACGAATGGAGGTCACCAACAAGATCACTGGGTGAGTACCATCTAGTCTCTTCTTTTCAAGTTAATTGATTTATTTACAGTACGACATTCATTCTGATCGCACAGCGGGATCTATCCTGCATCAAGGATCACAAGACTACTGGGAGAGCATTAGACGAAATCTACATCCTTCCTGCTGGGGACCAAGGTCCCAAATCCCGTGGAACTGCACTCCAGACCATGGAGTGGTCGCAAGACCATAATCCACCATTCCTTACGGATGTTTTATGGGTGCTCTGTTCAACTTCCCGGGTTCTCACTGACCGTTACAGTTCCACTGAGTAAGTACACTTTTATTTTTCTAGGTATTATTAGGTTGCTAACTAAAACAGGCTCAACTGCTATCGATTCGCAATCGTTGCGTTTTTAGCCATTGGCCAGTACCGTTCAAGAATCACCCATGATGCTTCCCTTCACAAGACCTTCAAGCTATCCTCGTTTTTTGGCGTGGAATTGCTTGACAAGAGAGACATTTATGCCGATGTTGTTTCAGTCCTTGTTCTGTTCTTTGAACAGAAGCTGAGGGGTGAGGGCAATTGATGCAGAATAGCAGTGTTCCATTGTACTCGTTCTATTTACATAAAGTATACTACCAAACTTGAATGTATCTGAGGTTTACAGCGTAGTGGGCTAGAAGTGGTTCCGGGGCGCCCAGGGCGAAGATGAGAGGAGCAACAGCATCACGCGCATCGTGCCGTTGCCAAGCAGGGAGCAGAGTTAAGTTTGTGTAGAACCTATCGCTCAACGAGATTCTCATTGCCGGTGAGCCACGTTCTTCGTGAGCAAGTCAAATACGTCGCAGGAAGAGTGGATTACCTTTGCCACGTCGATAGGGACGAAGTTAGGTTCGAACTTGAGCATCGCGAACTTGGTAGCGTTGAAAATTTTGTTGAAAAACTTTCTATATCCTTCCACGCGAGGTTGATATCACGACCTGTATGCAAGCTTGAACAACGGTTTTTCAGACCAAAGATCTAGACTTACCTCCGCCCGAGTATGCACACAAAGCAAATCAAAGACCGTCTGTCCCACTTTCCGGAATGCCCTTTAGGAAGTCCTTCCTCTGCCCCGCAATAGCTTTGGCAATTTCTTTGTCGTCCAAGTTGCCCTCGTACGACTTTTGGTGGAGGTCTTGAAGTGGTAATCCGCGGACGACATCTAGAGGATCATTACAGACTTTTACTCGTCTTCCGGCCATGAACATCGCGGATCATTGTGTGGCAAAGGACTTCGCCGAACGGAACCTGTCCGTGAGATATATCCCGAGTAACACCATGCGGGCGACCCAAAAGAATAGAATGTCCCAGCACGTCTCTAATAAATTCCCGGGGTAGTAATGTCCAAGATCAGGGTCTGGAACGATCAGACTCGATACACAGGTGTACGAGAAGGAAATTACGTTTTCAGGCCAGCCTATGATGGAGAACGGCCAGAACCACGTATCAAGCACATCCTCGTCTTGTTCGAGGGCGAAGCTCCTGCCTGCAGCCAAGGCATTCGCACGTTCGGTGGCCTCTTCAAGCGTCCGACCCACGATCCAATTCTTGCCATCATTGGTCTACAAACGAAGTGCTCAATAACCATGTTATGACCGAGGACCATCGCACGTGCACGTCAATCTCTTCGCCCTCTATGCGGACGAAATACGCGGGACAACGGTGGCCCCACCACAGTTGACGGGAGATACACCAGTCTTGGATATTCGCGAACCATCTATACCAATCAGCTTCTGACTGCGCAAGTGTAATCTTGAGTTCTCCCGCCTGGCTTCGCTATAGCGAGACACCGCATATACCGAGATCGTGACGCGTCTTACCCTCTTGCTTGAAAAGACGGTGCTCGATGACAGACTGGGTGGAGATACCTGCGTGACCGAATCCCGGAACGAACAAGGTCGTCTTTCCCAACATGCGGTTCCTGAACTGCTGTTGGGGGACACATGCGGGGAAAGGGTCTGACTGACCAGTGTATCGAGCTGTCTTGGATAGCTACGATATGGAGACTGCCGGTGACCTTTTTGGGGGAAAGGAACGACGAAGTGGATCTGGCCTAACGAGTGCGTCGTGTTATGTAATCCCATGTTCCTCCTCCTCGCCCTCGTCGCCCTGGTCCGCGCGCAGCACATTCTCCCTCTCAACTCGTTCTCCGCCTTCTCCGCGCCGACGACCCTCCTCGGCCTGCCTGCGTCTCCCCAGCTGACCGTGTCTGTCGCGATATGCACGTCCCAAGCCTCGTCTGCCAGCTTTTTCCTGTCGAACAGCACCTCGGGCATCGTGCCCGGACCAGGTGGTGGTGCAGACGTCTTCGAGATCCAGCTCGGCGGTGGCAGCGGCCAGTGGTCGGGCTCAGCGCCAGGTGGCGGACTGCTCTCCATCCAAGATCTCAACGAGGGGTCCTTCCAGATATCCGTATCAGACAACGGTATTCCAGACCCTTGTATCGGCGTTCCTACTACCAACCGTTTCGGTCATGCTAGGCACGACATTCCAGGTCCTCGATCAACTGCCCCTGCTAGGAGATACCACCTCCAACCAGGCAGTTCTCTTTTCGCCTCCCTTCCTCGCCGTGCCGAAAGAGCAACCCGACTTTCCAAACTATGCTCTCCCTCCAGCTAACCTCTCTGCTCCAGATATCCCGTCCTCCATCCCCAACTTGACGCTTGTCATAGCGCCAACCTCTGCGCAGCTCTCGTCCCTTCCGCAGACCGCATGTGCTCTATTAAACACGTCATCGACTGGCTCGATAGTCAGCAACGACCCATGGCTGCGAAGCTCTCTGGGCTGGAGATCACAATGGTTCGTCGAAGGTCTCTCACCAAGCACAAACTACACCGCCTATGTCATCCAGGATGCGCTCAAGGTCAGCGGTCCCGTCTATTTCGCAACAAAATCCGGCAAGTCGCCCCTGTTATCATCATCTCCCCCTAACGATGCCCCATCAGCAAGCTTCCCCTGTCCACTCGTCCACTCTCTCCCATATTGTCCCTCCACCGCGTACGCCGTACCATTACCACCACTTCCAGCGCCCGCGTTCGGTTACAACGCCACCTCCCTCCCAGACAACATCTCCTCGCCTCTTCTCCAATACATGACCAACTTCACCACCATGCTCTCCACATTTGCATGTGGACGCGATCTCTACTCACCTCTCCAAACCTGTGCAGACTGCCAATCCCAGTACCGCACATGGCTCTGCAGCATTTCGTTCCCTCGCTGTTCTGAACCCGCGCCGGGCGACAGTAGTACGACGGCCGCCCCGCCGCCTCTGGGGGCCACGTCGCAGGCCCCGCTCTCGGCACTCCAGCCCCAACCAAGTGGTTCACCGTCCAGAAATCCGTACTTTCCAAACGCGAGTTATGACTATTCGTCCTTGTTGCCCTGTCTCGAGACATGCAACGCCGTCGACCGCGCATGTCCATACTTTCTTGGCATCAAATGTCCGACGAGCAAGTTCAATGCAGCAGCGAGCTATGGCGTTGGGTTCATAGACAGCGGGGAAATTGGCGAGATAGGTAACGGTGTCACTGGTGCGGCACAGGACAGATGGGGAAACGTGTGGTGCAACGGAGATTAGAATATAGATGCTAGACGGGAAACGGACATGGGTAAAACAAGTAACTCGTTGCACATCCCATAGCCTGCTACTGCCTTCCGATTCAGATGCTGGGGTGCGCGGATAGACTTTGCAGTGTACAACCTGTCCGTCACGATGTAGGAAGGTAGCCTGTCCACGAGTTACAAAGACAATCAAAGCAATCCGCGCTTTCTCTAAACTGGATGCTCCGACATAATTAACGCATCGCAGCGTTGAAGGTCGAGATGGTGGATACTGTACCCACCTTCACAATCTCTGACGCGCAAGAGAGATGAGCCCACTGCGGTGTATTCCTTTTGCTCGTCGCGAGCGCGAGCAGCCTTTCCAACACGCCGGAAACTGTCGTCATCGATTTGTAGGAAAAGTCATGTAGACGTGGCAATGGGAACTGTTCCTGGAAGTCTGTAAGGTGACCGAGTCGAGGGGTGTTGACCGACGACTTGCGACGACGCCGAACGCATGCGGTTCATGGCGCACGAGCTACTTTACGACCGCAAAGTTCAACGTTCAACCAGAGCACGAATCTGGGGCTATCTGTCAACGCCCTGAGTACAACCAGGGTTCTATTGATCAGCGTAGACCGACCTGGTATAATTGTCTAGGAAGAGGTTCTATCGAGCGAGGTCATCCCTCGAAGACGCCGGGCGCAACGTCTATTCCAAGCGAGCTTTTCGCGAACCCTCTCATGGTTCTCTCCAACTCGTCCTCGAAACCGACACTCGACTTGCCCAACTTGTGCCGAACCCATTGACGCACCTTGCTCGTCCAAAATGCTACATCGATGGACAGCATGATCCCTCGAAATACGAGATAGTGCCAGTATTCCTTTGCGCGTTCTGACCACGTGAGATTCGTAGAGGTCGTTAGGGACGCAGAAGCCCAGTAGCCAGTAATCTTGATACGATTGACAGGCGAGCCGAGTACTTGGTTGTTTCCTATAGTGAAAACGTCAGGCGAGTACGACAGGGATGACGAGACGAGACTATCGGCACCAACCTTGGACAATCCTGGTACGTGCGTCAGTCAGGGGTTGTGGTCGTACGGTCACATCAACTACTTACCTCATGTTCCTTCCAAGGAAGATGAGTTCCTTGGGCATTTTATCCGTATCCAGCAAGAACCCCTTCAGCTTGGCCTTCATCCGCACGCTCTGCTCATACTGATTCAACTCCTCAACGGGCCCACTCCCATTTCCGTTTCTTATCTTGCCATACTTCACCGGCCGCATCAACGTCGCACTCGCAAACAAATCCGGCGTGCCAATGCCCCACGACGTCGTCACACGCTCAATCGCATCCCAATCCGCCGCCAACAAGCCCCTCCACAACGTCGCATACTCCCTCCTAAATGATTCCTTGACACGTACATACAATCCATGGTCGAGCAACACAAGCTGCGGATACTTGGGATTCGAGGGGTGAGGCCGAACGATGATGTTTCCAGGGTGCGGATCACAGTGTACCCATCCCCAGCTGAACATTTGTGCACTGAACAATTCCACCATGGTTTGCATGATTGACTTGACGCCGCCTTTCAAGCGAATGTCATCCAATGAGGGGTGAATCCTGGAACTCGAAGCAAAGGCTGCCTGATTCTCCTCTCCCATCAGCCTTCGAATTGCCACGCGGTCGCTTAACCGCACGCCGTCAATCCATTCGGCAGTAAGCACCTTCTTCGTCGAGTATTCAGGGTACACCTTGGGTATGTGTACCTTGCCGGCGAGACGCGGCTCCGCGGCGATAAACTGAGCAGTGACCCGAGCATTCTGTGCTTCTTGCACAAAGTCCAACTCCTGTCTTAGATGGCTATTGATGAAATCTGCGCATCTCGTGTGAATTACCCGAACTCGGAAGAAATAAAGAAGGGAGTGACACGACGTACCAACAGCAAAATAAACGGGCAGATCAAACATCCAGTTCTCGAATATCCACATCACCATGCGAAATGCGCCCAGATCCCATTCGAGCTGTTTCGTCACGTCCGGTTTTTGGATCTTGACCGCCACCCACTGGCCGCTTTTGAGCTTCGCGCGGTGAACTTGTGCAACGCTGGCACTCGCGATCGCTTCTTCATCGAATACATCGAAGATGCCATCAGGGCCAGCGGGAGGGCGACCAAATTCAGATCGGAAGACAGACAGGATGTCAGAATAGGGTATTTGAGGCGCATCATCAAATAGGCGGGCAAATTTGTCCTGCATCGGACGTGGCAGAAAGGGTGAATTGGCACCGATGGCCTGACCTGGAGGAAAGTAGGGTGAACGTTGCGTCAGAGAACCATGCTGCCTCGATCAATGTGCGGACCTATTTTGATGTAAAGACCGCCATTAGAGGTGAATAGATTATACATTCTATCCGCTACGCGCGCGTGAAGTTGCGGTATTTGGTCCGCTTTTCCAGGTTGAAAGTTGAGCTTGTAGTCTAGGGATATCATGGCGCACTAAAACGAAACAAAAGTGTCAAGACATGAGAGTATGAACAAGTGGAGCATCATGGGAGGGCAATGTGAAATGAAAGGGAGCCCGGCGCCAGACATGATCGTCACAGGCAATGCACCACTCGTCGAATGCGCAGTTCTGGAGTGGCTACCACCTAATGAAGGCGCGCTGGTTCCAAAACCACCTCGGGCTGCGGATTGATGCACGAGTCCAGGAATGCACACTCACCGCCCAAAGGGTCCGAAAGTTGCGTCCCACGGCAGAAGCATTAAATGTCTGATCTAGAAACCAGACGGCGCCGAGTGATACTGCCACGTAGGCAAACCGTCTGCCAAACTTGCGCCCTACTGGCTGATGGTGACGTGAGGGTGGTGGAGTCGAGAGAGATCTGCGGTCGACGAAGTAGGTGGATGACCGCCTTGGTACTATGACGGCTCGAGCGAAATTTCGGAGAAACATGTTGAAGCTGCCAACAGCACCAGGCTGGAACAACTTGAGCATAAGAGCTCGAATCACTGCGGCACTGGCAGAAGCCGAGTGTGACGCAAGCCAGCTCGGGTAGTGCGGCCCGATCATAGCGTCTGGTGACTTCGGTGCAACTTGAAGGGAAACGCCGAGCTAATTTAAGTCGACGATCGACAGTCGAGTGGCGAGGCTTCTGCCAGATAGATCTTACCCTATGATCTTACCCTGTGACCCTCGTCATTCTTGCAAGCGAAGGCGAGTGGGTGGTACATGCCCCACGTTCATCATGCCGTGGATACATATCAATTTTACATTGGTCCCCTCTATCTCCCCGTAAGTATGTGCGGTAATCGGAGCAAACTTTTTCAACGGAGTATTTCTAGGTCACCGCCGACACTGCTGGTTGCGCTCTAAGCAATTTCAACACAGCTCATGTGCTCCTGCCAGTCTCGGACCCTCATTGACTCGTGGTTCAAACAGATCACTGTGCTGACGTACTAAATCATCGAGTTCACCAGGCATCACTGATTCCCCTTGGCTGTAGCACTTGTCAGGCTGACTCGACTTACAGGCTGTGGTCATCGAGGTCCGAATGTCACATGAGGCCGCAGTTGTTCTAGGCTTCTAGCGCAGGGTTTACCTAACACATATGACTAATGCCAGACGACTACTTATAAGGGACGGACAGCCGCCCTTGCCGCCCATCTTGCCCTCGAATGGTACCGACTCCTCTACATTCCCCACGCTCTTCTCGCCTCACCCTTACCCTTCTTTCACTATTATCTCAACATGTGCCCAACGTCGCTCGTAGTCTTGGAGGCGCCAACAATGATCCCACCATCTTGCACACCTACGCGAAACGTGCTACGTCAGACTCTGGCAGTCCCGAGTTCATTGTCTTTGCTTGTCTCATTCCCGTCCTCGTCTTGTCATCGGGTGTTTTTGCCGGTCTGACATTAGGCTACATGAGCTTGGACGAGACCCAGCTGAACGTGCTAAGCATCAGCGGCACCCCGTCAGTATCAGCTGACACGTCATCCTGTACAATCCCACTCACCTCTATGCCACAGTCAGCAGAAGCTTTACGCTGCTAAGATCAAGCCCATCCGCCAGAATGGTCATCTCCTTTTGGTGACACTCTTGCTGGCCAACATGATCGTGAACGAGACACTGCCCATTATTTCCGACCCTGTTCTGGGTGGAGGCGTACCGAGTGTCGTCCTTAGCACGGTCCTGATCGTCATGTAAGCCTTGCACGACCTATCAAAATGAGACCAGGATATCAACGTGTGGATCCGCGCGTTTTGACGTCAATCGTGTCTTCGACTTCTTTCCTCACATTTCCAACGTCGAGACTCCTTCATTATCGCTTTTTGTTCAAGTTCAACCTGATTACTGATTGTATCATTTTGACAGCTTTTCAGAAATCATACCGCAGTCTATTTGCACCCGCCATGGTCTTTACTTGGGTGCAAAAATGGCTGGCTTTACCCGTGTTTTGATCTACCTTATGGTTCGTTCTGTGGCCATGACTTGTTCCATGTGTAAGTCACTGACGTGCGATGTAATAGGGGGTGGTAGCCTGGCCCGTTGCGAAACTGCTCGAGTTCGTTCTCGGACCACATCACGGTATCATCTATCGCAGGGCAGGTTGGTACCTGGCAATCTTCATGACACTGTATTGAATTCCTTGCCACAGAACTCAAAGAGCTGATTGCGATGCATTCGTCGATGTCTCCACACGGCGGTGACTTGAAGACGGACACTGTCACCATTATCGGAGCTACTCTTGATTTGCAAGAGAAGGTCGTGAAACAGGTGATATAAACGTTTGTTTCCCTCTTTGATGGCATCCTGAGGTGCGACATGAACAGGCCATGACTCCCATCAATGATGTTTTCATGCTTTCCATCGACGCGAAGCTGGACTATGACACGATGAAGAAAATCTGCTTGACCGGTCACAGTCGTGTACCTGTTTACGAAGACGTAGAAGTTTCTGTGGATTCTTCTGGTCGGCTGGAGAAGGTCAAGAAGATCATTGGCATCCTTCTCGTCAAACATGTATGTTACCATTTCCCCGCCTCGACAACCTACCTAACGTTGGTACTAGTGTGTAATGCTCGACCCCAAAGGTAAAGGCATGTTCCCGTTTGTGCACACATATCTGACCCAAATAATTGTCCAGATGCAGTCCCGTTGCGCAAGATACCTCTGAACAAGGTTCCTTTCGTCCCAAATAATGAATCTCTACTCGGTATCTTAGATAAATTCCAAGATGGCCGTTCCCACATGGCTATCGTCTCTCGTTTCAGCGTCGAGAAAGCTGCCTCCGTCAAAAAGGTCGCGAAACGTACCCTCACTCAGCGTCTGCGTCAACGCGTTGGCATCAGTGACTCCAGTGACTCTAGCGAATCCAGCGATGACGAGGAATCTACTTCTAGGCGCGAGGCGAGCGCGAAGGATTGCAAGGAGGTTTCTAAAGGTGTCTCGTGGGCTGATGACTCTGAAAAAGAGCCGACAATCCAAGGTGATGATACCACAGAGTCGAACAATGCAGAGAAGGAGAAGGAAGTCCAAGGAACGTCCATTACCACGAAGAATGGTGTCAGAGCTAAGCGGCGGCGTCAACGTCGAAATGCGGACCTTGAGGCGGGGCGGTTAGACGAGACGGAAACAAGTGGTAACACCAAGGATAAGCAGAAGATAAGGTTACCCAAACAGGGGACCGGATTGGAACAAAACATGCCTGCTGACGCCCTTCTAACCAAGAAAGATGCCAAGGACTTTCTGCAGGTCATCGATCCCGCGATCATGCCACTCGGTATCATTACTCTTGAGGATGTACTTGAAGGTCGAGTATGACTTCTGCTCGTGGTTACAATCTCTGATATCAATCCTTTAGAGTTGATTGGTGAAGAGATATACGATGAATTTGATTTCGAAGCTGCTAACGGAACTATATCATCCTTCGTTCCATCCGAGCATGCTAGCACTAAGAAGTTCCCTGAAACTGAAACATTTCCTACTGCTGCGCCTCGGATTAACGACGTCTTCCCCACCAGAAGTCCCGTTCTTCGCCCACTCAACACCCGTGGTCTTAGCTTCCTACGTTCCACGAGCGCTCCTCCGAGTCCTCGCACTCGCGACAGAACTCCATCCGTGTTTTCTGTACCTATTCCAGCAGCTCAGCTAAACCCGCAAAGTACTGGTAATCCAACTGCGACCACCGTCGGAAGCCCTGAAACAACCATAGCGACTCCCTCTGACGAACCCAAAGCCAGAGGGGAAAATACCGAAGAATCGGCATCTGAAAACGTCTCTGATCCTGGCATGTTCCGGCTTGCGCCTCCGAAGAAGCGCCCCGCCAGTAGCTCCGGCACTGTTTCCCCACTCGTCAGTTCCATGAGTCCTGCCGCGTCGCGGTCCGCTTCTCCAGCACCCTCTCTTGAAGCTATCTTACTGGACAGGAAGCGTCGTTTAGCTGCCGCTGCTGCTGCTGGTAAAGACGTGGGCCCTATGATCGCACCCTCGGGCACGAGCGAGAACTATGATGCAAGGGTACCAGCATTACGAGCTTCGACCATGTCCCCCAAAGGCACGAAAAAATTCAAGAGCAGTCCCCTCGGAGGCGGCGAACAGACTGGCGTCATCCTAGCGGAGAAGGTTAAACGAGATATCAAGGACCAGGAACAGGATACTCGTATACCCGGCGAGATGGGCAAGGCCGCTCCGGACAGGAAAGAGGACGACTCTGGTTACTTATAACATTAGCTACGGGAGCCAGAGCTACTACGCTCTGGCAGATCCCAGGTCCTGAATTGGTTCTCGCAACGATACCTACGTGGTACTATGATGACCCTTTGCTTTCTTTTTCTTTTTCGTGATATATGTTTTTCCTTGGCGTAGGCTTTGAGCCTCGTCTCAATCTTTATATGCTGTTTGTGGTGGCGTTGAGCTACACTATGCCCTATCTACTACTCATCTCTTGGATATTCTGTGTTTGGTGTCTCACAAACTATTGATCAACGTGCTTCCAGAGTGAAATATCGAGTGTGAAATTACAGACAATGTGATCACGTGCGAAGTAGCGAATGTAAAGTAAACTGTCTGCAACTTGCGGCCCCAAATCATCGTGCTAGACCCGTGCTGCGTAGTCCATCGCTGAGCCTTGCTTCCATACCAGAACCCTTTCTCACACTCTCCTTCATCTCTAGCCCCACGCCTTGCAGACCATCCAAGACTGCACGATACAACGTCTCCTCCGTAGGACCCTGAACGCCCCTACCAGCAACCTTCCCGTCCAAGACGGCCAGGGTCGCAAACGCCACCGGGAGACCGACACACCTGGACATTGCAGACGCGTTCGCGGTACCATACGACACCAGCGACGACGTATACACTTCTGTCTCGTTCGGGGATGCCACACCCACGACGGACGCAGGCTGGGCGACGATCTCGTGCGAGAGCACGACGAGGTCCCGTTCGCCGGGGCCGTATCTGAGCTTGTGCGCGAGAACGACGGTGAGAAGATCGATCGGCGCGACGGGCCTGGTAGGTAGCGGCGGTAGGTTGTCCGCTGTCGCGCTCGAGGGGGCAAGGCCGAACCATTGCAATGCTTCCAACACGTGTGCGCGACACTGTTGGTCCGGAACCACGTTCGAAAGCGCAGAGGCTAGGGAACTCGGGTCTGCAGGGATGTCTTCGGCCATCCTTTTCCCTAGCGCAAGTCGGGCGAGCTCTGACCAAGACTCGGGCAAGACGTGAGACGATGGATCCGTGTCCAACAACCCCATGGATTTGAACGAATGGACGAGATTAGCAAACCCAGGGTATCTGCGGGTCACGTATGAGGTGTGTACATGGTATATTGGGGTCGGCGCACCTCAAAGTACCTCGCAAGACCGTTCGCAGGTCATCGAGTCTTCCAAGTCCGTACGTATCCGCGTACGGGAGACTATCCCTGTTGGCGATACCCTCCAACTTCAAAACATTGGAAATGGGGACGTCGGGGAAATGGTGTTTCAATATATTATCTCCGGGAATATCCGTGACCTAGTCAAATCCGAGTCAAGAGAAGTGACTGCGAGATATCGATGGTGCGCATACCTCTCCATTGAGCTTGAACCTGGCGCCGTTGAGTGCGGCATTGAGCACACCTCTTGGGCTCCAGCTAAATTTATACCCCAGTGGGACGTCCGCTGCCTCCGGAGAGGGAAGACCGCCGCAGAATGAAGTGAATGATAGGACCCGCTTTTTCTCTTTCTCCAGTTGCCCGAGCAGGGAGAGCGCCGAACAGTGGTCGATACCAGGGTCTAACCCAATCTCGTTCAACAACACGACATTGGCAGATTCCGCGCTAAAAGATACAACTTCGTTCACTGCTGGATGAAATGCCGCAAGGATGAACGTACCGGTCATGCATGGCGCGCATGGCAGGCGATATGTATGACGCTGTGACCATGTGCTTACCATGCTGTATACATAACTCGGCGATGGATGGATGGAACGGTACAGGTAGAAGACTATAAACCCATCATAGTCATCCAAGTGCTCCAATTCATTGCATTAGATTTGACCCACCTAATGACAACATCGGCACCCTCAACGAGCAGTGAGAGCTTCTCTCGGTCCTCGACGTCCAGCAAACATGCACTGGCATTGGTGAGGCCCCGGATCAAATCATCAACTTCTGTGCGTGAATTGCTAGCTAGTAGTCAAACATAATAGATGTAAAAATAATGTACAGGATGTGCAATAAGTCCGGTGGTAGAATACAAAGACAAGTGAGCTACTGACCGACAACCAATTCCACATCCGAACGCTTGCATAGTTCCTGGACTGCAGGTCCGGCAACCATCCCGCTCCCAAGCATGAGAACTTTCTGTTTCCTCGGGGAACCCTCCAGCTTGGGACTAGACCGTCGCCATTTGTCAAGAGGAGCTTCCAACCATGTATGAGTTCCGTGGAGTTGACCATCTTTGGCGACGGTGGCCGTCTTCAAAGCCTCGGAGTACTCCTGCTCCACAGGTCGACCCCGGTACTCTTGGATTAGAGCATTCAAGTAAGGCATTAATACTCGACAGAAGTGTTCGGATGCGTCCAACGGCAAGCTAGACGGGAGGATATCCACAGACATTATTTGCACACTTGGGAGATGGGCCGGAAGTGTTGGAGGACGATATTTGAAGAAGGGTTCTGAGATCGTAGATGCACGCGACATAAACTCGAGGCCACCCTGTAGAAGACAAATGATATTAGGTGAGCGACTCTTGGAAATATAGGAAAACACTCACTTCGATATCACAAGTGATGTCGCCGATGGTCCCAAATCTCGCACGGCCGACTTCTGCGGCGCGAGCAAGCACAGTGGTCAAAGTATCTTTCGTCATGAGACGAGGGAACCCTGGAAGCCATCCAACTCCATTAATAAAGAGAGTAAGATACGGAGCTACCTAGTAAATGAATCCGAGATCAAATCAATCAATCAACGAGTAAGCATTCACTATACCTTCGTAGCAAAATCAGACTTGTAGACAGAGGGGCTTTCGTAATAATGCGCTCTTTCGTACTGGCCGCCGTCGGTCCGAGAGAGATACTCCGCGGGGGAAGCGTGAACTAGGTATATCTAGACGATTCATCAACCCCAAAGGCCTCAATATTATGGACGAGAACCAGCTATACCTTATGCAAGTCGGTATCTAGATGGAAGCCATCAATCAGACATCCAAGAATGGTTAGATAAAGGCGGCATACCTGGGTTGCTCACAAGAGCGGGAAGATCTTCCACTCTAACTTTCACAATCGGAAGCTCACCCAAGATGGAAAGCACACCTTGAGAGACATTTCCGTTCCTAAAAAGGGATTCTAGAGGGGACTAAAAAGCGATGGGTGACACTCACTTACCCTGTCAAACCAATGACGAAGGGTCCAAGGGAATTGGGAGTCCCATCCTTTACGATTTCCTCACCGACGACTCTCAAAGCCGCTCGCAATGATGGTAAAGCGACATGGGTATGGGGTCGGGGAGTGTGCTAGAGCCAGACCTCCATAAACGGTGTTAGAGATCGGACATCATTGAACTCACAAGAAACGGTGAAGCAACCCCGAGCTCGAGATGGGCATGAGCTAATGCGGAAAGGGACTCGAGAGCACCGGCAACTAGAAGACATGAAACAATTAGCACCAAGGGACTAGTGTTATATTACAATGTACTCACCTCCGGCAAACCATCCAAAAGCAACCGTTCTCTTCCCATCGGGTGTCATAAGAAGTTCGTAGTCTATGAGTCTCGATGGAAGGTTGCGCTGGGAATCCTGTCTCAAGAAACGGGACAGTAGTTCCATGTTATAAGGTTGTCCCTTTGTAGTATGAGAGAACATAAGGTGAGTGCGAGACACTGGCGAATTGAAGCTTGCAGTGCGCAAAGGTAACACCGGGGAGGTTATCAGTTCATTGAGTGGTGGTTCTTTGATGCCAAGGACAATATGTGCAGGATCCAGATTGGGATGGATGCTTGCACCAGCCTGTAACGAAACACCTTGGTTCAAATGAAGCACCAAGGTCTAGTTGCCCGCCTGCAACTGGTATGTCACTGACCTTCACAAACTGGTGTACTGGAAAGACTCTTCTGTCGCAATCCTGAATGAGGACGTCTACATTCTCCTCGTGGACCAATGACTCGACGGCCTCTGGTGTCAATGGGCATCTCCGTTCCCAGATCCTGGTTGGGTTCTCGCGACGAATGCCGATAGTAAGCTTGGAGGATGAAGGAGTAACAGTTGCGAACGAGGCCCGTTGTACGTGCACGGCGCGTTTAAGCATCTTGCTCCAACAATGACGCCAGAGTTCTGCGGGGCAGCGTGAGTGGGGACAGGCGCGTTTATGTACTCGCCTAGTGGTGGGGTGGCTACCCGTGATCCGCCCGAGGCGGCGGTGCTACTAGTGGTAGTACGTTCACGAGTCCGCGCCGACACCTTGGCTAGACACTAGCAACTGGGGTACGTCCTGGCGCTAGCATCAACTTGCCAGCAAGGAAAAGACCTACAGCACGAATTTGAAGTGTTGGTATCAAGCCAGTTGATGCAAAGGTCAAGACATTGCCCGGTCAAAAAGCAAGTCACCCGTCCTCGCTCTAATAATTTCCGTTCTCCACGGGACGCCACCAAAAGATACGCCGAAGGGGAGTCGAACCCCTGCCGCTTGCTTGGAAG
>JBBPQL010000259.1:0-36129 GCA_038092515.1 Boletus subparvulus | reverse complement strand
ATTTCCTCCCAGTTGTTCATATGTATCATGTGGTTGTTTGCAGCAGTGGCCATCATGTAATCAAGCTTCATCATCTCATATTGACATAAGATGATATTCTGTCAACCATACAGCAGTGTGACAACAATTCACATCTGTGCCCAGGATGTTGTCAGCCCCATTTTGATGCCAAAGGATCCTGGCAAGATGCACGCATATTGTCAAATAACACTCACAGACCTTGTGGGGTCAGCATCCCAGGAATCAAAGGCAGGTGAGGGTTTGGTGCTCACTGAGACAAGCCTCCCACTCCATGAAACCATCACATGGGCAGACAGGATCTATCCACTAGTACCAGAGAATGGTTATGTTTCCCACATCATCAAGGACGAGCTCACCTGCCTCAAGTGAGAGAGGGCCCTTGGAGCCCCATAGTGCACTGTCCAGAAGGCAATTGACGCTGTTCAGGACATGTGCATCACCTGGCATGATCCAACAAGCACACACACACATGTGACAAATCCCCTCTCAACAAGGATGTTGCTTCCACTCTCCACACATTGGTCAAGGTTAGCAATGTAATCCATCCACTCATGAATGCTCACCTCATTTTTCTTTTCTTTTCTTTGCTTGCATTATATAGTGATGGACAAGTGACATTTACTGTACATGTGGTGAACTGTGATCAAGCTCACATGCATCAATCTGATACTTGGACTTGCAGCTATGAATACAACAGGTCATAAACTACTACATATGTATATAAGAGTAGATATCATGGCTTGTACTCCCCAGTTTTTCTTACTGGTGAAAAGACAAGGACTTAACCAAGTCACCTCCAAGTGGGAACTCTTCATATATTTGTGTAACTAAACAACACATCTTTTTGACTTCACATGTTCTTTTTATCGTTTTACTATCTTCTAACACTGCAACTGGGGCTGAACAGTTTGGCCAACCGTAATGACACCATGCACAATAGACCACTTTGAATTATCAAAATCTTTTTTCCAGAACAACACGATCTTACTGCTAGCAAACAACATGTACATACCAATACACTTTGCAAAGTGCAACCACCAACCCCAGGATCAAATCCTCAGATCCGTTGACCCCACATTGTCAGGCATTGAGTGAGTCTTCTATTGCACTCCTTCCCCCAAGATGGAGCTGAAAGGCAACAATCCAGGAGTACCACTGTATGCTAGTCCACAAAGCTATTGTGATGCTGCATTGGTGAGACTGGTGTATCCAAGGTTGAGGCATAGGTCTAGAGAGACTGTCTAGCAACAATAATTGATTATCCTGAGGCACTATACCCAGAAAACAGAGACATGTTAAGTATAATGTGTCTATTGACTACAGATGGTTGAGAGAAGTGATCTTAAATGAGTCCACAGGTACCAAGGACACATATTATAAAGATACTCCGAGGGAGGTTGAATGAAACCTCTCCACAGAAGACAAATGAAAGATTCATTGACAAGTGCATGCTAAAAGCATGCAAGATCTGCAGCTCTGAGACAACTGGGGGGAAAGTGCCCCACGATCTAAGGGCAAGGATGTTGATCCAAGGAATTGGGGAGACATTGAACTAGATGAAGATGAACACAATGTACGTCAAATTATAGTGTGCAGCACTTAGGGACTGGAATGAGCATAGGCTTGTATCTTCAATTACTGAGGCAAGTGTTCCGCCAGCTTATGATAGCAATGGGATGAAATACCAGGTTTGTTTGACAACACCAAAAGCAAATCTGAACAGAAGGCTGAGCAAAATACTCATCATAAAGCTAGGGAAAAAACTTTGAAAGCAGCTGAGGGTACTTATCAAATGACAAAGGCCCCATATATGTAGGCTACAAGTTGTGGCAGCACAATGGGCAGAAAAAGAACACTTGATGATTGGCAAGCTCCAAGAACAATCCTATTAAAAGGATCATTCAGATGACTTTGAAATCAAAGAATAAATCACCTGAGAAGTCAGCTACTCATGTAATCAAACCAGCACATCAGATTGCATCTACTAGTTACATATCTAGGCAAAGCACTTGAGCAAGTAAAAGGAAAATGGCAGCGAGCGCATGATTCAGACAGCTTGGGAGGATCCAGTTCCTCCTCAAGTAGTAGTGACTTGGATTCATCTCATGACAAGTCGAGTTGAAGTACTTTGTTATCATTGTCAAGCGACCATTACCAATGACAAATATCATTGAAGATGATCGAAGTCTAAGGGTCAAGACAGGTATGGTAATCTGAAGCCTGTCACTCAAACAAAGTATGATGGCTCACTGGACTTGCATTTGTATCACCAATTCCTGACAGAGGGTACTGCCTATGTCAAGGCAGGCCAAGTCGAAGCAGAAAAGCAAGTTTTTGTGCGTTTGCACTACCTTACAATGGGTAAAGTGCACAAATTCTACATTAGAGAAGTTGCAGGAGACCCATATAGCTGGGAACTTCAGGAGTTCTGCTTGGAACTGTTCAACAGTTGTTTCCCTGTGGATTTCCATAAAGCAATGCCATAAGTTGGGTGAATGTTTACAGCAAGGACATTCCATTTGGGAATTTGTATCCGAGCTCTACAAGCTGTGGAATTTGATTGGCAACACTGGTGAGGGTGAAAAGGTGACTTAGCTTTGGAACAGATTCCAATACTGGCTCCAATCAGAGCTGTGGAAGGATACAGTAAGTTGGATGCAAAGAAGTCTACACTGTGTGAAGTGATTGCAGCTGCCAAGGTCATCGAGATCACACACTCTATGGGAGGAAACAGTAACAAATATACTAGTGAGAAAGGGCAACAATCTGGTGGTGATGGAGCCACAGCAGGATCTTCTATGTCTGATGGGTGTAAATATAACTCTAGGTTGAACAAGAGGGCCAATACTGCAAGTCATGGTCAGTCTGAAGATAATAAACAGCAGTTCTAAGCTTCGCAAAAAGGGAAGCATTGGGAGGGGGGAAATGCTAAGGCAGAAAAAGAACTTATGAAAAAACTTAAACTGTCAAAGGAGGAGCATGACCATGCTGTCATGAATAAGTTGTGCTTTGAATGCAAAAAGCCAGGGCACTTTGTGAATGCTTGTCCCAATTGAAAGACTGTAGCTGGGGGTAGTGGCAATAAGCACCCTGGAAAAGTGAGCAGCTATAGTGTGTGAATTGCTCATGACATCAAGATACTTCAAGAGTTAGCTGATATGACAAAAAGTATCAATCACCTGCAATTGGGCTCTTGTGAGCTCATGATTGAGAATTTCACGGTAGACAAACCTAGTTATCACCATCAACAAATGGGTGATTCCCTTGCATGGCAAGTAGAACACGTACTTGTGAGAGTGCTCCATATCCTGGAGATAATACCATAGATCTAGAAACCCATCAGCAAGATCATTTCTCAGTATTTTGTGGAACCTCAACTCATCACATTATCTGGGATTGAGGGAAGTTTGAAGAGGACAGAGGAACAATAATTTGCTCTCACCAATTGGAGGATTGATCTCTCTATATTGGCAAGTGGTATGCCCAAGAAATGGCCTGAAAGGGTTATGGATCCAGCAACGACATACAGATACATCAACAGCACTTGCTAGTAATGGGTAATGCATTAGCCCTTCAAGTAGAGGAATACTTATGGCTGAGTTTGATCCTGACTGGTGTGGATCAGGGCAAATATATTGCTTCCACTGCATCACAAGTGACACTAATGATGAATGTGAGTACCCAATTATTGATAGGGCTTTAGAGTTCAGAGTCAATGTTTCCTTGTACCTATTGATATGAGAATCATTCAATCTAATAGGATGATATAAGAAATGAGTAGCCCAGGCAAAACACGAGCTTGAAATTACCATAAACAGGCCATCTCTTGATGAAGATTTGCTGCCATAATGGCCTGGTATAGATGATATGACTACAGGTTACATATGTTTGTCTCACACTAAATGTGATAAATATGCAACATCTAAGGAATGTTCCCAATGTCATGTGGGGAATCAGGCCCTTCGGTGGCGAGGTCATTACTGAGATCAATGGAATACAGGTATAGTATCATTGGGAATGTATCTAGCATTGCAAAGGAACTTATCCATGACTTGGGGCTTCAAATGAATGATTCTGAAACCAGTTGTTGTTGTAGTAGAGGTGAATGGTCATCCAGCATGGGCAATGATCAACACAGGCTCATTGGCAGACTTTACATCTTACATATGTGACTGACTGTGGAGTTCAGTGTGGTTAGTCATGCTACTAGCTAACTTTTCACAGAGCTCTGATAATGCCACAGTCATTGAAGAGTCATTGAATAGCAATCCCTTCATTGTCTCTCACCAGAAACACTAGTGGTTATCATATGGACATGTTTATCACATGCCCTGCCATGCCCCTATCAGCCCTGTTGTCCCAGTGCAGTTACAAGGCATGTATTCTAAGTCACCCTCCCTTGTCAAGCCAAACTGTGGCACACCTGGGTTTCACTCACCCCCCACAATCCCTGGAAAATATAGTCTTGCTTACCCAGGACTTGCCTACCCTCCTGCTAAAACCTAATCCCTCAGCTACTCCATGCTGGGGGTTTTCAATGAGCAGCACCAATGATCTGGAGCTTTCTAGCAGGTGAAGCATGTGCACAAGCTGCCCTCCATTGCTACTCTTGGTAGCTATGATACATGTGCAGGCATGCTATCTGCTATCTGACATGACTAACATACATAAATCAAGGATGAACAACTACTGTTGTGTTACTTGCCCTATCTAATCCTTAAGATTCAATATGTGATGTTGTAGCTGTTGAAACTGACAATTACGGCTCATTACCATTATGTAACCCTGGTTCAACCAACACCACAACGTCCAGCTTCTTACCAACAATCTCATATACTCCCTGGGCCCATTGTGCTGTCTCACATCATGACTGGTTTCACTTATTTTTGCATCCCCTAACACAACTTTAGACTGCTGCCAAAATGCTACCTCCACATTTCCCACAGCATGGTTTCATGTCACCATTGGTGTCCCATGTCACTTCAACACTTTGTATCCCCAGCCTGCAGTCTATCTGTTGCCCACAGTGCCATTTTACATTGCTGTCTGCTTTTCAATGCTTCTCCTTCCCATTGCAAGCCTGTTAGTCACTCCAAAACCCTCATTCTGTCCAAGCATATATAACATTTTCCCTTCAAGGCCTTCATCTTAACACTAGTCTATAATCCCAGAACTCTGTGTGTTTCATGTTAATTACGATGATGAGCCATTGGTTTCACTCACATGAGCCACTAGGTGATTTCCCCTCCAGTGGACCAACAGCTCCCAAGGGAGCCCAGAGAAAGTACACAGTGGGCAGTTAAAGTGGCCCTTCTTTTCTCTGAGCCTCCAGCTTGTACCTGCACATTTTCTTAGCACTTGTCTTTCTTGTAAAACATATTACTAACCAAATGTATAGAGCATTAGCCTTTCAGCTTCATTATGAATGACCTTGACATGCTGCTCCAATCTATGGCAGCTGTCATCTAGGTGTTCGAAGCAGTAGGGGCATACAGTTTTTGTGGACATACAGTGGCTCAAAAAAGTGTCCCAATGTTTGCATGTTTTTCACTAAAGTCAATAACCCCTAACCGCATCTAACCTAGGCCCTAACATATGAGTGTATGAAATGAAGCACCCACTCTTGGCATTCCATGGGTGCAAGAATCAAAGGATTTGGAGAAGATCTGACAGTGTGGCAGCCATATCTAAATGACATGTCATTGGGACACTTATGTATTTGACCCTGCATTTAACAATCATTATATCATATGTAACATAGGCATTTGACAGTTATTGATGGTTGCTATATTACCAAGCTGTGTAATTATGTAAGTGACATAATTGCAAGCAATATAAATACCCTGTGCCCCACTTCAATTTACCTCACCACACCATGAAGTCCATTCCTACCTTTAAAAAAGCCAATATTCTTGTTCTCTCTGAATCTGGTCTCTCTGGTAGACAGATTGCATCCAAGACTGGTCTAGGAAAGTCCACTGCAGCCAGAGTCATCAAGGAACTCCTCCCTGAAAAGGAGAATGTCAAGTTAGGACATCCTTCCAAGCTTTCTTCTCTTGACGAGAGAAGGATTGTCTCTAGTATTCCCACTGGAAAGGATGACAATGCTGTCCAAGCCACCCATCTCATAAACCCTGTCCTTGCCTCTCCTATATCTGCCCAAGCTGCTCACAATGTTTTCAAGGCTGCATCTTTAAAGGCTATGGTCAAGAAAAAGAAGCCTCTCTTGTCAGTCAAGCATAGAAAGAGAAGGTTGGACTTTGCTCTCAAGTAAAGGACTGGACTGTGGAGGACTGGACCAGAGTTATTTGGTCAGATGAGATAACAATAAACAGGATTGGGTCAGATGGCAGAATGTATGTGTGGAAAAAGAGTGGGAAGCCTTTATTGGACAAGGAGATCCAGGGAACAGTGAAGTTTGGAGGAGGTTCCTTGATGGTTTGGGGATGCATGGGCTGGAATGGAGTGGGAATACTTGTAGAGGTGGAGGGGAGGATGGATGCTGAGCAGTATGTTGGTGTTCTACATAAGCGGAGGCACGAAGCAGCGTACGGATGAGGTCTGCACAAAAGCTAAGCGAGGTGGCACACTTTTCTTCTTCCTGCCACCTCCACTAGCTTGAGCAGAACCTCGCTCATCGTCTTCTTTTCTGTTCATCGTCACCTTATCATGTCCTTAGGACATATTCCTGATCTGCATCCAAACCTATGGCAGACCCCACTCAAGAACGGTGCCCAGACTATGTACTTCCACAGTTCGACGACGAGAGACTTGTCTTCACAGTTGACAGTAAGTCAGACGAAAAGGCTGTAGAGATCCTCAGGGCCCTGTGGACCATTCATCATGCCAGGGATGTTGAGGCCTGGGAAAACCAGCACAAGGCCAACGTGGAAGAAGAGAGACAGTGGCATGAGCAGGCAGAGCAGGCAGTGGAACAACAGCGCGCCCTCCAACTCGAGGAAGAGAAGGAGGCGAAGCAAGAGGAAAAGAAGAAATATAAGAACAAGTTTGCACTGATATTGGACAGGCCACTCCTGTCCATGGTGTTTCTCCTCCCATCGCACCACACACTCATGAAGGTGCGAAAAGAAGATTATGTTCCTCTCTATCTTTTCACTAACAAAGGCATCCGAGAAGCGGAAGAAGATGGATCAGGAGATGAAGACCTTCTCACCCTCGTCCAGACAGATAAAGGTCCCACCTTCCAAGCCAGCACCTCCATCAAAGCAAAAAAACACAAGGTCAAGGACGAAGCACTTTTGTGGGAAGAATTCGGAGAATCGAGCTACAGAATGCTCAATGCCATGAGACAACAGGACTGGCCATTAGAGCGGTTGGATATGTTCAGAGCGTTCTGGCTGGCATTAGAAGGTCACACATGGAGACATGACCCGAGCGAGTACTGCAAGTGTGCTCTCCTTCTTTACCAAGGGAGGGTATGAAGGGATTGGCACAAAACTATTGGAACACTGGATGCCTTTTGTTTACTCCCACTACATGTAGGTCACCTCAATGACTACCACCAAGAGCTGCTCAACAACGTGTACACTGCCAAGATTGAAGCAGTGAGAACGGTCTGTACCTTCAGTTTAAAACCCCACAACAAACTCAGCTAACCTCGCAAACTTTCATTTATCCTTCCCGTCCTCCTTTTCTCCTCTCCCCAATCACCCAATCCCATCCTGATGCCGCACCTGGGCGCTATTCCCATGTGGACCACCATCGGGACGCAGGCCACCTTCTCCTTTGACACCCTATGGTCAAATGGATGCACCCTGCAGCACTACACTCATAACTGCACCATTATTCCTGACGTGTCGTAATCCCATCCCTTCCACCCACTTTTGATGTGTTGCAATCCTGTCCCACACATTTGATCATGCCGTGTATACCACAATGATCAGCGTACTACATCAGGTAAACAACTGATACTCATCATTCTCAGGTCAGGCCCTGGTGTCCAGCATGTTTACCAAAGCCATGCACTTGTGCACCCCTAGTCTCTCTAAACGGACCATCTCCCCACCATCCAGGGGGCATGCAGAAGGGTCCCTATCCAAATGACTGCACTCCTTTCGTGTTGACTCCCAACCTGCCCCTCCTTTCCCATACTTCGGTGTGCACAAAGCTTCAGCCTTCCAAAACAATACCCTACCCATCTGTGCCGTCTGCCTTGGCAGACACAAGCATTCTGTACCAGTTGTCTTCTGCACAGCCAAATGGACCTAGAATGATCAATTCGACACTTTCGTCGAACATTTCAACAAAGTGCTGCGAGTCAAAGACACTGGCACCATTCTATGTAGCATGTGGCAATGCAAAAGCAGATGCCATGAGAAACTGATAGCATGCATGCCTGCTCGGGTTGCAGAGGTCTCACACACGGTGCTAGCTCATGCCCTCAAGCACAGAAGGTGCCAGCCCCTCACTCCTTATAAAGCCGATGCCTGGGAGCTCGCACTCCAACAGGCGGGACTAATGGATCGTTTCCCTTCCATCCCAGCCAGTTTACGCCATGGTTTCATTGTAGGATACCCCATGCTTTCCCATGTACAAACACCCCCAAATAGTACATCCCTTGCCGTTTACAAATCTGAATTCAAAGACATTGTAGATAAGGAGTTAACTAAAGGTCATTACATAGGACCCTTCCCCTTCTCAGAGATAGAAGCCTCCCTAGGCTTGTTCCAGTCCTCCCCACTCTCACTAATACCAAAACCTGGAAGACCCGGAAAATTCCGACTAATACAGAACTTCTCATTCCCCATCGAGGCAACACCGCGATTCCCTAACTCGTCCATCAACAAAACCATCACCATGGATCTTTTCCCTTGCACCTGGGGGAAGTTTTCAACAATCTACCTGTTAATTTCACGCCTCCCTGTAGGATCACAGATAGCAACATGTGATGTAGCAGAGGCATACCGCACGATTCTGCTGCACGAGTCACAATGGCCAGCAGCAGTAGTGCAGATATCCAATATAACTGCATCCATCAACACATGTGTTGCATTCGGTGCATTGCCTTCATGTGGCGCATATGGGCAGGTAGCAGATGCAGGCATGGAGATACATACTATGCGCCAATGGCATCGGTCCTCTCGATAAATGGGTCGACAACCATTTGTTTTTTCACATTCCACGAGAGCACCTGCTAGAGTACAACACAACCAGAAACCAGTGGCATGCAGACATCAGACAGACTGGGATGAGGCATACAGCCTTGAGGATCTGGTACAGTGGCACTGAACACCTGGATGGATCAGTGGAGGAGTTCAGTGAGAGCTGCACCTTCTCCATCCGAGATCTTTCCAACAGATTAAGTTGATCAAGCGAAGATGCCCATTTTACATACAACTTCGCAGACATAGATGAGGTCTCCTGTGGTCTCAGGATCCCATGGAAAGTGTCCAAAGACCAACCCTTCGCCCCAACCACCATTTACATAGGTTTCATCTGGAACTTAGAACAACGCACGGTGACACTTAGTCCTGCCAAAACTGAGAAGTACATAAACGAGATCAATGACTGGCTAGCAAGATGAACGCATACGCTTAAACATGTGCAGGAGCTTTATGGAAAGCTTCTGCATGCGGCATCCATATGTCCTCAGGGTCGAGCTTACCTTGTGGGGCTTGAGAGCATGCTGGCCACGTGCGCCAAATGGCCATTCATGCCACACCGCCTGGATAAGGAGATTGAAAAAGAACTAGGCTGGTGGAGTAAAAAATTGAACAACAGCACCTTCATTCACTCAATTTTCCCCCCACCACCTTTCCTTGACCCGAAAGCATATTCCGATGCCAGTTCTGGTATTGGAATCAGTATCACATCGGGAACTGCTGGCATGCCTGGCGTTTATGCACAGGATGGCAGTCCCTCCATGGACCCAAAGACATTGGATGGGCTGAGGCCATCGCCTTTGAGCTCCTTATCTGCACTCTCAACACTGTCCTTCCCAACAGCAGCCATGTCATACTCCACAGCAACAAAACAGGCATCGTGGAGGGATGGCGCATCGGCAGGCACCACAACTGAGCTGTCAACACCATTTTCAAGCATATCCACTCTTTCCTCGATTCAGCCATTCACATTCGCGGCATCGCAACATGCTACATTCCCAGCAGTGACAACTTGGCAGATAGACCCTCCAGAGGACTCTATGACCAGGAATATGTACTTTCTACTCCCAGCCATCCCACTTCCAGAGCACCTCAAAAATTTCCTTGCAGACACTACAGACCCACTCTCCACTCTCGAACTCAGGGACCTCAAAGGAGGAAAGTACTCTGCTAGTGCTACCAGGGTCTTTCTTCTCCAAGCGGCACGCTCAGCAGGAAGCAGCTGAAAGATCCAGAGCAGAGGCCCAGCTCGAGGACAAGCTGGTCCTCAACGTCCTCCAAAACAATGGACTCTAGTTCAGCTCATTTTGACTCCCCACTGCCTTCCCCAGCCAGATCTAAAGGGTTGCTCTCCACAGCGCCCAAACCACGACCATACCCAAGTAATCTCCGACCTCTACCCTCCCCAAATCACCCCCATTGTCTCGCCAGAGATAGACTATGGCTGTGGACTCCCTCAGCTCCCTCATTGAGATCAGCGAGTAGCACCACTCCCATGATCGTTCCCGACAGCGCCCTTGATCGTATTTTAGAAGTCATCAGAGCTTCCTGGGCGGATAGCACCAAAGTCCTCTATGGCAATGCCCTACTCACATATCATGTCTACTGCAACATCAATGGACCCATCCCAGATCACGAACACTGTCCAATCTCAGGCACACTACTCCTAGCTTTCCTTTCTAGCTGTGTGGGTGGTGCCTCTGGTTCTGCGCTTTCAAACTATGCAGCCAGCATTAAAGCCTGGTATCTCTTGCATGGACAGTTGTTGAACATCCCCCAGGATGAACTACGACTCACACTCCAAGGAGCAGCTCGCCTAGCCCCCCACAGCTCTAACGCACTAAACATCCTCCTGTGACCATGGATGACTTGAAAATCATACACGCTGGCCTCAATATGAATGACCCGTGTGACACAGCTGTATATGTGTGCACAGTGATAACCTTTTACTGCATAGCTAGACTAGGTGAGTTCACAGTGCCGAACATACGCGAAAAGTTCGAGCCTGCAAAGTACATCACACACGGCGACATATCAAGGCTGGAGGATAAAGACGGCCTCCCGGTGATGAAATTCAGACTTCCCATCATGAAATGCGAAGCCACAGAAGAGGACATTCAATGCACGCCTCAGGCGGGATGCATCATGAACCCTGAAATGGTGCTACAAAACCATCTATGAATCAACCCAGCCCCACCAGACGCCCACCTATTTGCATGGAAGCACCCCAGAAGCGGACTTCACCCATTATCCAAAATGCAAGTCACAAGCAAACTCGCCGACATAGCCAAAAGAAATAATCTAGCAGATATGAAAGGTCACAATCTCTGCATTGGGGGCACCCTCTTCTATTTACTAAAAGGAGTACCTTTTGACATAGTCAAGGTAATCGGTCGATGGGCAGGGGAGGCATTCATGCTGTACTTGTGGGACCATGCACTCATCCTCGCCCCATTCCTGCAAGCCAACCAACAGCTGTTCAACAATTTCATGTGAATTGCCATGCCGCTGGTATGCTGAAAGTACGTAGCCTTTGTTCCTAGTGATTGGGTCCCAAGCCTCACTAGGTGCATCACCAAGGCTCCTAGTAGGAGGGTTCACAGCTCACCTTTTCCCCTGCAGGCTAGGGTCCAGCCTTGAGCCGGAAACCCTGCAGGTTTCACCCAATTACACACACAAATGCAGCAAGTACAAGGACACTACCTTTTCGTTTTATTCCCCCCCTCCACCGCTTTGTACCTAGTCATACACTTTCATCTATTTTGCCAAACACTCAAGTGAGCGACATCACACAGAGTCCATTCTAGAGGACAATCTGCTTCCCAGCATGGAGAATTCTGGAATTCCTAAGGAGAGTATTACTGTATCTTTCAGTAGGATAATGACCCTAAACACTCCTCCAAAAGGGCTCAAAACTGGTTCAAATCTGAAGGGATTAGGCTCCTTAACTGGCCAGCACAGTCACCAGACCTCAGCCCTATTGAGCATCTCTGGCAACATCTCAAAAAAAGACTCAATAGCTATAAAAGACCAGCAAAAGGAGTTTGGGAGCTCTAGGAGAGAATTGAGGTAGAGTGGGGGAAGATAGAGGTTGAGGAGTGTCAGAAGCTAATTGAAAGTATATCTAGAAGACTTGAGGCAGTGATACAAGCCAAGGGAGGGAATACAAAGTACTAAAATCCATAATGTAATTTGGGGTCAAATACATAAGTGTCCCAATGACATGTTATCTAGATATGGCTGCCACACTGTCAGATCTTATCCAAATCTTTTGATTCTTGCACCCATGGAAAGCCAAGAGTGGGTGCTTCATTTCATACACTCATATGTCAGGGCCCAGGTTATATGTGGTTAGGGATTATCGACTTTAGTGAAAAACATGCAAACATTGGGACACTTTTTTGAGCCACTGTAGGTGTTTAAGATGAACAAGTCCCTACATCTGTTTTTAAGTCAGTTACCACCTTCATATACCCTTTTTTATCCAACAAATACCCAATGTCAGCTGCTTCACAAGCAGATTTGCCATGAAGTGCCCTAAGAAATTCTTCTCCCCACTCAACCCCTAACTCTCAGCCTAAACTGTTAGTTGAAATTCAGCTATATCTTGATAACTTCCAATGTCTGTGAAAGGCCAAACAAATATAAATAGACCATTCCTCTATCCAACAATCCCCCTTTTCCCAACATTCTTCCAACCTAACCTTGCAAGTGTGTAACACTTGCAATGTCTTCCACTGTCAACACGGTAGGCACTCTTATGCCATGGGTCCAGTCACCAATCTTCATTTTTACCCCCTCCCAAGTACTATCCTAACCCCTGCATTTCATGTTGGTGACCAAGTAGGCACGCTGTAGGCATGCTCTCCCTTTGCTTGGATCCAATCACACAGCCAAACTGGTGAGCACCCTCATGCATTCCAACCTCTTATATTTAACCACTCTATACAGTATCATATTTCCATCCTGTTGTATATTCATGAGCTACAACAAGCACATGTTACCAGCATCCTGACCATCTTTGGACTACATTTACAGATGAGTCAGCCATTATAGTGCTAGGTTCCCATGCCTTTATTCACCTCACAAGATTCTTTAACCTTGACTTTGATAGGAACAGAGAAAACACACCTCTTTTATTGCATTTATGAAGTCCTTGTTTACCAATATGGATACCTCCCTGTAGTAGCTATGACAGCTAGCATGGCAATGGCAGCTTCTAAAGTTCAAGGTAATTGGACCTAACCCTTTTTGATCACTGACCTAACTTCATCAGGACAAACACTACATTCTTGGGCAGGTTTCAGCAACTCATTAATGTCCATGGACAATGCTGTAGACAAGGTTAACAGACATCAGTCAACCCTCTACCAATGGCTTGAGGTTAACGCCCTTCTAATTGATAAATATAGGCTTTTTATTCTCTACCTAAGCCTCAATATTTCATCATTGACCATAAATTTTAGTATTCATGATCAATGCAAGGTTCCTTGAACTCATTGATGCCATTTCTTGTAGACTATGGGAATCGATCTACCCCTTCAGTGGAATCCAGGTAATTTGTACATCCCTATCATTGCTGCCCCCACAATGATGATGCCGGTCTCTTTAAGTTCATTATATCTGGAGATTTTTTCCAGCTACCTCCATGCAATACTGAGGGGCAAGTATCAAAGTTTTCCTTCGAATACCCTGCTTGGCTTGCTGCCACACAAAACTTCATCAATCTGAAGACCATTCATTGCCAGACAGATCCAGGTACATATACTGCTCTACTGAGTTGTAATGGGGGGGTGTCAAGCTTGGGCATGATCAAGAGGAGAGCATTGACTTGACAACACCGCATACTTTTGTAACCAGATTCACATATGGCTTTGATGGTTGCTGGATTTATTGGCCCAGGTTGCCAATGGTATGTTTCATGGTCCATTGCACACAGCAAATGGGTGGACTTTTCTGAAATGCTTCTGGCACAAGGTGGATGATCTGGTGAACAGCAGGTCAAACAAAGTGGAGCTGGTCATGACAAAGTTGATAATAGATGAGTTCAAAGTCATGTTGCCACTGATCATACATGACATGCAGTCTTACATATGATTGCCTCATAACATACACATGTGCACTACCTACCTCACTGTCTCCTCACAGTTAGCTTCCCTTCCATTACATGGCTGTACTAGTATACCAGTCACCCTCATGTACAATTTGTAACCTAGTCATATACTGTAGCATAGGATATTGTATGATCTAGTGTACACATACATAGCCAAATCCTTGTACATCAGCAAATGTCCCAATTTGGCATTGAGGTCACAGCTGTACAGACTTCCTACAGCTGGTATTGATGGCACAGCAGTCACAGAGTTTGTCACACAATCTCACCTTTGTACAGAAACATCACACACTGGCACCATGACTCCAAGTCTGAAAAATGTATTGTATTGAAGTTTGAAAGTTCAACTGGACTACATGTCAGTGTGCCAGTCGCAATCACAGTGGACTGGGACTCTCCTCACTGTGCTGATCATGATTCAAGTAGTAGTCACTCACTGGCAGGCTACCAGTGGGAGTACTTGTAGATTCAGAGTACTAGCTAATGGCATAACACACACCCAACTTGAAATGACAAACCACTGCTGCTTGCCAGCTTGAGTGACTCAGACACTTGCAGAGACTTAGAGTACTATGTGAGCAGTCCAAGCTGAACTTGCACTGTTATACCACATATTTAGGGCTTGAAGGTGCAATACAGGTTTCATAAAAAATGATAATTCTAACCAGTAACTCAGAGAGTCAGATATATAACTTGTTTTTTCCAGTCAGTTGTGACTGGGAGCTTGACTTGACTGAAGTATGAGGAGTCCATGTTGCAGTCTGAAGGCCTCTCTGATGTATAGTACATATCTTGGACGGTGCCAAGTTCCTCTTCCACAACATCAAGCTGCATTGCTGTGAGTTTGGCTTGAAACCAATATACATAGCCATCCCAGAACTTCACATTCTTCAGCCATAGTATGTGATGTGGTCCACCTGTTTGACCTTACTCCAAGCACATGTGGCCTCCAGTTGGATCACAGCCTCTTTCTGGCAAGTAGGTGCCATGAGCTTTTCTTTAGCTGTATTGTGCTGTAGTCTTTTGAGAACACAATCTCACCTGGAGCACTAATACAGATGGTGGAATGTTTGCTCCAGTCTCATTTACAGGTGGAGTGTCATGTCTGCCATTGGGGCCAGTAATGTTGGTCATGGTGGGGGAAGGAAGACCCCTATCTTGATCCAGAAGCCACTCTTTGTCACAGCCAGTACTCATAGACAAGTCACTGGCATGTTGAAAGTCTGAATCACTGTGGAAATTAGGATTTTTTGGAGATGTCTGTGTAGTTCTTGATGTTGGGGATTGACATATTTGTTGGGATGGTGTGGAAGAGGATTGAGCCTTTTTGGTTTGAAGAAGCACACTGGCAGCTCTGAGTCATGACATCCACATCTAACTTAGAGGCTGATGAATAGAACGAAAGCCTAGGGTGGACAGAACAGGTCTGTGCATAAGCATACTGTTGAGAGACTGCAACTGGTTGTGCTTCAAGAGCATACAATTGGGGTAAGTGAGAGTGTGCAAGGTCATAGGTAAGGTTTTGTCACTTTTGTATGTAAATCTTTCCCACCAGGTCCATCACAACTAACTCACACCTACTCCAAGTCACCCTTCTGACAGCTCTCGGCAGCCAATCTTTACTTCTGAAGATGTTGTCCAAGTAAACATTTCAGCCACATCTGGAGATATGAGTATTTTTGCAAACCATGTATCTTCTATTGAACCTCTCCATCCTGGTATTGTGGAGGTAATTGAGTTTGGAAACACATTGACAAAATGGTTTGGTAAGATAATCTACAACAATACATACAGTCTTGTTACTGAACACTGAAACCTGCAGTGTCTGGTGGTTTTGCAAACATCCACCCTGGTAGCCAGTTGATGATCAACAATGTTGCTATGGGTGCTCCACTTGAGTCTTTCTCATCTGAGGTCCAGTCCCACATTACCTCTTGGAATGTCCTACCTGACTGATGCTATACTTCAAAGTTGTCCATAAAAATCTACAGGAAGCACTGAGGATTGCCACTGGTTCAGAGGATCTAAGTCTTAAGCTGGAGGCTCAGATAGAGGCAGACATTTATGAGGTGCTTTAGTATGCTCTCAGCTCAAAATAGAAGTAAAACTTCATTCATTGTTGCAACTATTGCTGCCTGTGCCTATGGGCTTCATATCCTATGTTGAACTACTATTATTTGTGCTATCGGAAGATATTCAGAAGAAGACCAAGGCTCAGAATATTGGGATTTTTTAAATTCTCCTTTTTTAATCAGACCATATGGAATATGTTCATTGAGCCCAATGGTGCTCAGCAGTATATTTTTTATTGTTTTCTGGCCAGTGGTTGAAGAGATATAGAATCACTGATAGGGGTGCGTTTTTGGGACAAATTTTCCCATGTGGAAAGATTGCCTGAAAAGGACAGTAACAAATTCAATGAAAGTATGAAAGCTGGGAGATAAAGGATGTTAAGAACATGTTGAGGAAGGGCAGAAATGTTCATGTGAAGAGGGATATCAAATTCAGCAGGTAAATCATTAAGAGCAGCCAGAGTGTGGTATCTTTAGGTGGTTGCAATATCCAAGATGAGTCAAACCAGTTCTTGGGAGAGAAGATCCTCATGATAAAGAGGAAGGTCCTCAATGGTGTGGAGGATAACAGAATCTACCAGAATAGCAGCATGGAGTGAATGGATGGCATAAGTGGATAAACAAGTAGGTGAAACACAATGAGAATGCAATGGGAAAGTAGATGAGAAGAAAGACAATGAAGAAGAAGACAGTGAGGAGGAAAGAAAAGACAAAGTGCATTCACTAGGAGGGTACTTCACATAGAGCTACCACTTCCTAGGAAGGAGAGAAAGAATGTATGTGATCTAGAAAACACCGTAAGTCTTTTTATAATCAGCCAAGAGTGTGGGGGCATGTGTTATGATTTGTCTCCTAGCGAGTGGTATCCTTTTGTTCTCTTTCTTTCGTCGTACTCATCTCCTGTTTGGTATGTGTTCTTACGATTGGGTTCATTGCCTAATCCTCTTAAGCCCTTTTAACTCTGCATTTATCAAACTCTAACCCTACGCCGTTCCTCTTCTTCTACTACTACCGGATGGGGTGATACCATTACTCATTGTTGCTTATGCTCTTGTTCTTATCTGCGGACTGCCTTTGCCTTCTATCCGATTCTACCATATCGGATACGTGTTCTCTCTTACTCATCATGTTCTCTCTTGTTCTATAGCCTTCTACGCTTATGCGTCCTTAGCTATAAGTACTCAGCCACATGTACAGTAGTCCTTATTCTTGATCTACACAATCTAGCGTATACTTGAGTCCATAAGCATTCAGCTTGTGACCTTCGCAACCCTCATGTTTGATCTTTAGTCTCTCTCATCATTCAAGGACATAGCGTCTCTTCGTGAGCACCTCCCTTGAGACAACTGAGTTCCGTGTCAACCTACAAGTGTACGTCTCACGTAACAAAAGATCAAGAATCTCCTTTTGTCCCTCCTATCAAGGAGTAGGACTTACCACCTCGAACCATTTCTTACAGAACCCTCCAATGAGCCTATGGGCTACGTAACTCCAGTGATGACGAGGAAGAACAACCATCTTCCCCAACACCCTCGAACATTGCACCTTCAACTCCTCAGCACCCTAGACCACCAAGACAAAGCGCTGTTCCTCCAGCACCACCAAGGCAACCCCTCGCACCCCCAGCACCACCAGTAACCCCAGCCACACCAATGTCGACCAAAGCCACAGAACTTAAGGTGGCCCTCCCCGCAGACTTTTCAGGAGAACCTGCTGATGCTGTACGATGGATCAAGGCCATGAAGGCCTATTTCTCCATCAACTCCTCAATCTACACCTCCAACATAGACAAGATCATGACCACTCTCAACAAGATGAGCAAGGGACGAGGAGTCTCTTTCTCTGAAATGTGGTATGATAAGATGGCAGATACCTCTATTGCTAACACCGAGAAAACCTTCAATAAGTTTGCTTCCAACTTTGAGTCCACCTTTTTCCCCTACGATACCAAAGCCACTGCCAGGTTCGAGCTCACCAAGCTTGCCCAGAAATCGTTCAAACGCCCTAATGGGATCATGGACGATGGATTCCAGAAATACATCACCAACTTTCAGAATCTTGCTTCAAAAGCAGGAATCTCCGACGACATCACCCTCATCGATCAATTCTCCCTCAGGCTTGACCAACAACTCACCACCATGATTCTGTCCATGTCTTCTGTCCCCACTACCATCGCAATGTGGATAGAACAAGCCAAGATGTTCCATGCCCAGAAGATGTGAATTCTCGCTCTAAAAGGCGGACGACTTCCTTCCATCGTACACTCCCCCAGAAACACTCATGATCCAAATGCCATGGACATCAATGCCATCTCACTCTCCAAGTTAACTCCCACGGAACGAGCAAGATGCATCAGAGAAGGACTCTGCTTCCATTGCAGGAAAAAGGGTCACAGCGCTAACAAATGTAACAATACTAGAAACACTCCAACTGGAGCCTATCCCCGCCCACAGACTATACACTCCACCGAGACCAAGGTCCCGACTACGCCCACTCCTGCTAAGAACCCTTCACCCATTGAAGCCTACATTAATTCCCTAAAGACTCTGGGAAAGAACGAGACAGAGATACTTCAAGTACTCCAAATGTGTTATGAAGAACCAAAGGAAGAAATTTCTGTCATCTCTACTCAGGATTTTTGAATGGAGAAGCCACCTCGACGTTGCCTTCTCCTACTACCTCTCATGTACTAGTAGCTTCCCCCAATGAACGAACTCTCTGTTTTCCTGTCAAGCTACTCGTTGGACAACAAACCGTCGAAACCACTGCTCTTATTGACTCCGGTGCAACCGGAAACTTCATCGACCTCGGACTTTTATCCCTCGCAAATTTCCCTCTAAAGAAACTTCCCCAACCTATCCACGCCTTCAACATAGATGGAACTGCCAACCGACGAGGAACTATCCTCTGGAAAGCGCACACTCACATGGTTCTACCCCACGATTCCGATGACCTAGATCTAATGGTCATCAGCCTAGGACGCCCACAGATCATCCTGGGAATGCCCTGGTTGAAGTCAAAGAACCCTCACATCGACTGGAAAAGTAACACCCTTGCCTTCCCCAAATCCTTTGTCCCAAACAACGATGATAACTTAACCTCTCAATGATACCTACTCCGTTGGCTTGGATTTGACTCCGACATGGAACTCTCTTCGCTCTTTTCCCAACGATATTCATCCGAGTATGATGAGTCTCTACGTGAGTACCTCCCTCAGACGGATCTTTACTGTGAATGCCTCAACAAGATCACCCTGTCCACCGAACTGGCCCAAGCTGCCAAAGTCCCTGATCAACAGATCCCAGACTGGTGTTCTGATCTAGACGATATATTCTCTGAAAAGACCCATAACCTCCTTCCCCCTCAACGATCATATGACCACACCATCGATCTTAAGCCATCTTTCGTTCCAAAGATCGCTAAGGTATATCCCCTTAATTCAAAGGAACAGGAAGCATGCAAGGCTTTCATTGATGAACACCTCAAGACTGGAAGAATCATCCCGTCCAAGTCCCCACAAGCCGTCCCTTTTTTCTTTGTTGCAAAGAAAGATGGCTCTCTTTGCCCTTGCCAGGACTATCACTATCTAAACTCCCATACCATCCACAATGCATACCCCTTACCCCTGATTCCTGAACTAATCAATGACATGAAAGACTCGACAATCTTTACAAAGTTCGATGTTCAATGGAGGTTCAACAACATCTGCATTCGAGAAGATGACCAGTGGAAGGGAGCATTCATCACCCCTTTCGGGCTCTTTGAGCCGACAGTCATGTTCTTTGGGTTTTGCAATGGACCGCCCACTTTCCAGTCCTTTATGAATCACATCTTTGCGGACATGATTGCTGAGCGCTGGCTGAAAATATACATGGATGACTTAGGCATTCACACCCAAGGGGACCTCACACTTCACCATGAACGCACTCAATGTGTTCTACTCCGTCTTCATGAACATGGATTGTCCCTTAAGCTTTCCAAATGCACCTTTGACGTACCCTGCATAGAATTCCTCGGCATGATTATTGGCCAGGGAAAGATCGAAATGGATTCTGTCAAACTTTCTGCCATTAAAGAATGGAAACCCCCCACTTCTGTCAAGGGTGTTCGCTCTTTCCTCAGATTTGCGAATTTCTATCGCAAATTTATCCCCAACTTCTCCCATGTCATTGCCCCACTCAACCTCCTCACCAGGAAGGATCAACCATGGGCCTGGACCTCCCTTCAACAATCCGTGTTCGACACCCTTAAGGCTGCCTTCTCCTCTGGGCCCGTCTTATCCATCCCAGATGTTACTCGACCGTTCTCGATCATGACCGATGCCTCTCTGTTCACTGCAGGCGCCATTCTGCTTCAGGCAGACACTAATGGAGATCTTCACCCCTGCACCTACTTTTCTCGTACCTTCCTCCCTGCTGAACGGAATTACGACATCTATGACCGTGAACTCCTCACTGTTATCCTTGCCCTCGCGGAATGGAGACAGTATGTCCAGGGAATGTCTCATCCGGTCACCATCATCACCGACCACAAGAACCTATCCTACATTAAAGACCCCCGTAAACTCTCCCGCTGACAAGCACGCTGGTCCCTTTTCCTCCAAGATTTCGATCTTGTCTGGCAAGTCCTCCCAGGTGCAAAACTTGCCCCGGCCGACGCCCTCTCCTGCTGTGACCAGGTTGATACCTCCCTCGACAATGCTGACGTTGCCATCGTTCCTTTACCTGCTGTCATTAATGCCCTGGATCTCACTCTTGCCTGTCATATCCAATCCTCTTCCTCAACTGACCCTCTTGTACTCCGCGCCATCCAAAACCTGTCCGACGACACTCCTCTCTTCCCATGTTCGTCCCTTGCTGACTGGACCTTTGATAATGGACACCTTTACTATAAGCACCACATGTATGTTCCACCCCCCGCTCGCTCCTCCCTATTGCATTCCATCCATTCATCCCCCCTCTCGGGTCACCTGGGACATTTCTGTACCAAGGCTATCGTGGAGCGCGACTTCTGGTGGCCTGGCCTCTCCGTCTTTGTCAATAACTTTATTGCTGGCTGTGCTGTTTGTCAGCAGAACAAGGCCCACACACACCCTACTACTCCCCCGCTTTTGCCTATCTCGTCCAACTCTTCCCTTCTGTTCAAACAGCTCTCCGTCGACCTTATCACTGATCTCCCCTCTCCCGTGGTTATGACTCCCTCATGGTCGTGGTCGACCATGGCCTTACAAAGGGGGTAATACTGGTTCCTTGCTCCAAAACTGTCGACGTGAATGGGATTGCACAACTCTTTTTTGACCACGTGTTTAAACGCTTCGGACTTCATGACACCATTATCTCCGATCGTGGCCCTCAATTTGCTTCAGCTTTTGCTCAAGAACTTGCTCGAATCCTTAACTACGATGTCCGTCTCTCCACCGCCTATCACCCCCAAACCAATGGACAAACTGAAAAAACCAATCAAGAAGTCGAGACTTATCTTCGTATCTTTTGCGCCAATAATCCCCACCAATGGTCCAAATTCCTCACCTCAGCTGAATTCCAACATAACTCAGTTCCTCACAGCTCAACAAAGGTCTCTCCCTTCTCTCTTCTCCTTGGGTATGATCCCCGTGCCTATCCTTCCCTTGGAAAGACCTTTATCCCTGCCCTTGAAAGCCGTCTCTCGTCCCTTGACTCTGCCAGGAAAGAAGCTTTGGCCGCACATGAATCCGCCCAACGGATCATGATCAAATGATCTTCCAGAAAGTTCTCCCCATGGAAGGTTGGAGATAAGGTGTGGCTCAAGGCTACTAATCTCCAAATTCCCTACCCTTCTAGGAAGCTTGCGCCTAAACGATACGGACCTTTTGAAATTAGCCAGGTACTATCTCCCCTTGTATACAAACTCCGTCTTCCTTCCACATGGAAGATACACGATGTCTTCCACACCACTCTTCTATCTTCTTATTGACAAACAGAAGCACATGGTCCTTCCTTCTCCCGACCTCCTCCTGACCTAATTGATGCCAAAGAAGAGTACAAAGTCGATCATATTGTCTCTCACAAGGGCCCCCCTGGCCGCAGATTGTACCTGACCGCATGGAAGGGGTATCCCTCTTCGGAAAATACCTGGGAACCTGAACCTAATCTCCGCCACGCTCCCACCATACTCCAAGAGTACAAAAGAACTCGTGGTATCACCTAAAGTTTCTCATTCTCCCCCTCCTTCCTAGGAAGCAGTGTCTCTTCGTGAAGTACCCCCCTAGCGAATTAACTTTGTCTTATTCCCTGATAACTATGTCGTTTCTTTCATCCTCAATCTCTTCATTGTCTGTATCTTCTTCGCTGTCTACTTCCCCGCTTCGGTCTCGTTGAGTCTTTCCTACCTATTTACCTACCTTTGCCGCCCATTCACTTTACACCACCATCCTCGCCAATCCCGTCGTCCTCCACACCGTCGAGGACCTTCCTCTTTTCCATGAGGACTTGATCTGTCAGGAGCTGGTTCGCCTTTTTCACGACATCTCTGCCACTCAACATTATCACGCTCTCTCCGCTCCACAAGACCTGCCCGCAGATTTTGGCATCCCCCTACGCATGGGAATTGCTCGACTCCCCAACCGAATTTTATCCATTCTACATCTCCATGGATTCCATACCTTTGTTGAACAAATTCCCCCAGCCACCATTTACCCTACTTTTCGATGTATCTTCCTTACAGTGACCATGGAACAACATGACCGATACATCGCCCAATCGGAACTCCCTCCTCACCGCTCACCATCTCCACTTCCAGTCCCTGCTCCGCACTCTCCCACTCTGTCCTTGCTCACACGATTATCCTCCCCTGCTCCGTCCGACACCTCGTCTTCCCTCACTGCAGTAGATCCTGAGTTTGGCTAGATGAAGATGCCATAGCTTGCAATCAATCCTTTGTCATACGAATCGGCAACAATCGTCCAGTCGTCTCTTCCCCCACTCGCCTCCTTAATGTCCCCATCACTTGTCGTCCTGCCTCCCTTCTCACTGAGTGTTTTCAGTGCTCTAGTACAGGTCACTATCGTGAGGACTGTCCCAAATACATCTGCCCTCATTGTCACCTCTCGGCCCCCGGACATCCTCAGACCGCTTGTTTATCTACCCAGTGCGGCTTTTGTAATCGATGGGGACATAGCAACAGATTTTGCCCATCACGGATTTGTAACCTATGCAATCGAGGAGGCCACGTCGTTGACAACTGCCCAATTAACATTCTTTCCCCTGAGCAGGCAACCCATATCTTTGGGAATTCCTCTATATCTGGATAGGAGTCTACCTCGTGGAGTGTTGATCGAACCTGGAGTTCGATTGTATGAGGGGGGTAATGTTACGATTTGTCTCCTAGCGAATGGTATCCTTTTGTTCTCTTTCTTTTGTCGTACTCATCTCCTGTTTGTTATGTGTTCTTACGATTGGGTTCATTGCCTAATCCTCTTAAGCCCTTTTAACTCTGCATTTATCAAACTCTAACACTACGCCATTCCTCTTCTTCTACTACTACCGGATGGGGTGATACCGTTACTCATTGTTGCTTACGCTCTTTTTCTTATCTGCGGACTGCCTTTGCCTTCTATCCGATTCTACCATATCGGATACGTGTTCTCTCTTACTCATCATGTTCTCTCTTGTTCTATAGCCTTCTATGCTTACGTGTCCTTAGCTATAAGTACTCAGCCACATGTACAGTAGTCCTTATTCTTGATCTACGCAATCTAGCATACATGAGTCCATAAGCATTCGGTTTGTGACCTTCACAACCCTCGTGTTTGATCTTTAGCCTCTCTCATCGTTCAAGGACGTAGCGTCTCTTCGTGAGCATCTCCCTTGAGACAACTGAGTTCCACATTGACCTACAAGTGTACATCTCGCGTAACAGCATGATGGAGATTACTTTCTGGTTCCCAGGTATTTTTGGAAGAGAGGTAACCTTTCCATGCGGTCAGGTACAATCGTTGTCCTGTGGAGCCTTTGTGGGAGATAATGTGGTCAACTTTGTATTCTTCTTCATCATCAATGAGGGCAGGTGGTGGTCTAAGGAATGAGGGACCATGTACTTCAGTTTGTTGATATGAAGATAGAAGTGTGGCATGGAATACATCATGAATTTTCCATGTGAAAGGAAGACAAAGTTTGTACACAAGGGAGATAGTACCTGAGCAATTTCAAATGGTCCATGTCACTTGGGTGCAAGTTTCCTAGAGGGGTAAGAGACTCAGAGATTGGTGGCCTTTCAATCATATCTTATCCCCAACTTTCCACAGGGAGAATGTTCAAGAAGATTGTTCTGTCATGATCCATTCAGTGGTTTCATGTGCAACTAAATCTTCTTTTCAGGCAGAGTCAAGTGAGGGGAGGTGGTTTTTGAGGGCAGGAAGAAAGATTTTTCCAAGTGGAGGGTATGCACAAGGTTTATAGCCAAGAAGCAGGGAGAAAGGAAAGACTTTGGTGAAACTATGGGGAACAGAGTTGTGTTGAAATTTGGCAGAGGTGAGAAACTTAGACCATTTATAAGGGTTATTGGCACAAAAGATCTGAAGATAAGTTTCTACTTCCTAATTGGTTCATTCAGTCTGTCCATCAGTTTGAGGATGGTGGGTGGTGGATAACTATACATCACTTGAGAATTTGAGCTAGATCTCTAGCAAAGGCAGAGGTGAACTGGGGAAGGTGTCAACACCCAGCAAGGTCAGGGAGTGCTTGAGGCAGGTGGGCAGTGGGGGGAGAAAAGTGAGCAACCATGGTGAGGGCTGAGTGTCAACAATGGTAAAGGTGTTGACACCTGGCAAGGTCAGGGAGTACTTGAGGTGAGCAGGCAGGGGGCCACCATCATCGACAATTGTCCCTTACCATTGTTGCACACTTCTCTCTACCCCCATCCACCTCAGGGCTCAAGCAATGTACATTCCTATGCTCCCTCATACATATGTAACCAATGGTGCTTGTGGCACTCTTGTGGACATCATTTTAAATCCAGCTGAACCAACACATTCTTGCTCATAGAGAATCATTAACCTACAACATCCTCCCGCTTTCATCCTCATGAAACTCTATCACTCACATGTGCCCTGCTTTAGCACTGAAGATAACACCATTGTTCCCATTTGTCCTGTAAAGAAGTTCATTCATCTCAATCTATATGAAAATTCAAAGAAAACAGTCTGCACAGTAACATGAAGACAATTGCCAATAACAGCAGTATATGCTCTCACTGATTATCACACTCAAGGTCAAATGATCCTGGCTGTCATTCTTGACCTAGCACCTCCCTCCACTGGAAAATTAAGTTTGTTCAATTTGTATGTCACTCTCTGCAGAAGTTCTGGTCAAGAGACAATACAACTCCTGCATGACTTTGACAAAAAAGTGTTACTCTCCCTTCACCTCTCTGAACTGACAGCTGAAGATGATCGATTGGCATGATTGAACAAGGCAACCCACCTCAAGCTAGCAGACTTTAAAAGATGCATGCACCAATTTGTGTTCCATCCAATCAGGTCTGTGGCCTTGTCTGAGCAAAAAACTGTCAACAGTTTTTCATTCACTTAACTATAGATCGTAATGTATACATGCATAATATATGAACTCGTTGAAGTACAAATATAACTTGAACTTTCCAATGAGTACCACTCACTGACGAGATTCAATCAAATTTTGGATGTTTTGATCCCTCATGGCGAGCACTGGTTCATCCTCCATCAATGCTTGCAGTTGTTCATCTGTCATGGAATCTAGATATTCCATCTTAGCCACTTCCAACATTCCCTCTTCCATCTTTCTAACAATGGTTCAATTGAATTCACCATAGGGATTGTAGTTGTAAACCATAGTCTGGTTGTGCCATAATGTTGTGCTTGAAACTGATTCTTCGTCCACCTTCACTGCTATTTCCTGAACCAAACTGCCAGAACAGAAAAGGACTTCCACAAGCAATGGGTCCAAGGTCATACATACATACATATCCCATGTCCCATTCTTGACATCATCGCATAGCCTGTGGGTTTGACAAAGTTTGTCACACACACATGATGCCATTCCATGTCTTATTCTTATGATTCACATGACCCTCACATCACATGAATGGGATAAAATGCAAGCAAGGTAATTTAAAAAGTTAAGGGAGAGCATGTGGGAAACCTGTGTGACAAATCTTTGGCAGCATGTATTTCATCTGTGTGATTAGCCATCATCAACTTCATTTTCTTTCCTTTTTTGCTTCAAAAAACCATGTGGCTTTTCAAGCTCAGCTGCAGCTGCATAGCCACCTAATGCTAAGACACAATTTAGTGAACACCAAAAGTCATGCCTCATGCACACCATGGCAAGCACAACCAAACAAATGGCTGAGCCCTACATGGGGGAAGTGGGTGACTTGAGTATCTGCCAGCCACCACAACAACTAATTTTCTTAGCACCAAATCCTCTGAATATTCCTAATGCCTTGGTGGTATGTTATCATCATATATTTGCTATATATATATGGTATTGATAAAAAATTCAATACCATCCTCCAGTACCTGTAGATCAATATCCAGGCATACCACACCATCAGATTGAGCATCATCATATTCAGAGAATGCATTGGGTACACTCACCCCCACTACCATCCCCTGTCACACCATTGCCTTATCAGCTTACCACTCCTCCAATGTGGCCACCTCATACTCTAAATCAGCATCAGCAACCTCCTATGGGCCATCAGGCATTCACTCTGCCACTGCAAAGCAGTGCTTTGGAAAATAGTATAGATTACAATGCTAGATTGCTGGAAAACTTAAATTCTACTCATCAAAATCAGTGCAACAGAAGGTCCAATTGACATTCTTCTGCTGTCCAAATTGGGCCTGTGGATCCTCCTCCTCCCATTCCAAATATTATTAACTTTCAACATGAGCAGGATATAGAGCTCAGGAGGCAGTTGGAAAAACAAGAACAAAGACTATATCAGCAAATGAAGCATCAGAGACAGTTGGAGTTGCAGCTGCTAGCTTTCAGGCTGGAGACGTCATAAAGGAGGAGATGGTACAGGGGGTACTAGCCTATGATATATAGGTCTGTGGAGATAGACTGTATGGAACAAGAAGATGGAAAGAGACTGCATGATGAGTCCGTCCATAAGACAGGCCTTCCATGAGGTGGATTGGGCACAGTGCAAGACAGGTCCGGGCCGAGAGAACCGAGCCCGGGAACCCATGCTGACTGACCGGGGTGTGCAGAGAGCCAGAGCAGTGAACTCCGACCCAAACTGCAAGGCAGGCACAGCCACGGTGTGAGGGAAGAGGAGGTGAAAGGAAGACCCTACCCAACCCTGCGGAAGGTGCGACTGCCGCCAAGGGGCTATGAAGCCAAGGGGAGAGAACCAGCAGGGGTGATATTTTCCACATGGAGGGGGGCCAGGAGCTCGAGAGAGCGCCAGTAGCGTAGAAAGGCATCAGATGACCAATGGCCAAGGGCTTTGACGACATCTGGAGGGACCCCAGAGAGCAACAGTTCTGTTGTTCCCCCAATATGGAAAGAGTGACCAGAGAAGGACAGGATGCCATGGTGGATCCAGATTGAATTGCAATGGGCTAAAAGTTTCTTCTTCGAGAGGCAGCACCATCCATGTGGCGAGAGGTAAGAAAACAGAGGAAAGTTTTGGGGAGGGTTGTTTACACGTAGGTGGCAATCAAGTGCTGATATTGGGTCTGAGGCATCATTTTGGCAGCAGATGCAAATGTCTTCCCCTTTCAACTTGGAAACCTTTGTGAAAGGAAGGTGGCAAATACATGAACCGTTCGAGTTGAAAGGAGGTCCCAGATGGAGTCTGCAAACCGTCTTTGAAGGGGAGAAGGAGGTTTCCCACTGGGAGAGGATCTCGCCCAAGCAGAGTTGAGCCCACATAGCACAAGATGCAGCGGCAAGGCAGCAGACATCGAACGGGTCAGAGCTGGAAAGGTGGGAGGCCAGAATCACTATCATGGTCCTTGTGATTGGGGGCTGAGGAGGGCGCCTAGAGTGAGCAGGGGTAAGGTTTTCCACACCGTGCAAAATATAGCGCAGACATGCACCACCAAACCAGGGAACATTGTTGTAAATGTGCCACACTTTGAGAGCGGCAATGTGTGATTTGACCATAGAGCTCGAGATGGAACACACGCAAGAGGCCGCGAATGCGCAGAGAAGATCCTCGCTGGCTGGGAGGCAGAAACGCGAGGAATCTCTTCCGAGTCACAGAAGGTGTGGAAAAGGGTGACTATGGCGCGGTACTTTGTTAGGGTTGAATCAGCCCATGCATGGTCGAAAGCGAACTGAACGTGGGATCTGGAAACGAAAGAGAGGGGAGTTGGGTTTGAGCCATTTGAGAACAGGGCCAGAATGGAAGAAAATTTGGGAGCGAGATTCGAAAGAGTGAGATCCATGATGGGCAGAGAGAGAGTCAGACCAGATGCCAAGGGTGAATGAATGTTAAATTGCACAAGACTGAGACAAAGGAAAAGGAATGCAGGGTGCAATACCGGAGTGTGAAAGGAGATGCCTAGAGTGTGAAGATGGTCAAGATGACAGCAAAGACTAGGTGAGAGAAATGAAAGGCCTGAGGTATGTAGGTAAAGGAGGTGGGCAGTTGAAACGTGGGACAGGAGGAAAGGAACCTTGAGAGATGCCATTTGCGAGATTATCCTCTGAACGAACCCACACTACCAAAAGCCAGATATTATACTGGTGAAAGTTTGAAACAATGTGTCTAAGAACTGCGTTTTGAGCTGAACTATGAGAGTGTCCTGAATTTAGAGCGCCAACAACACCCTGGTTGTCCGAATGAAAAATGAAATGGCAATCATGGAAGTTGGAGTGAATATGCGTGCGTAAACCCAAGTCGATGGCAACCATCTTGGCCCAGCCAATGTTGTGACCATCACTGTGCCAACCCTCCAGCAGTCTCAAGGCTAGCCAATGACCATCCAATGACAAACCAACGCCAAAAGAGGAGGAGGCGTCAGTGAAGATTGGTAAGGGCAGAGGGAAGGGGGGTAAGGAGATTGGAGTGCTGCACCAGTCTGCACTGAGTTGGGAGCGCCACTAGGCCATGTCGGCAAGGGTGTCTTTGGGAATACAGTGTTTTACAAAGGAGTTGTGGGGGTCTTTGAATATGGAGCAAAAACGATAGAAGGAGGGCAGGTGGGAACGGCCATCTGAAAGGACCAAAGTGCAGTGTTGTAGACATCCTAAGACACCCTGGACGTCTCTCAAGGAGACATAGGCACCTGGAACCCAGACCTCGAGGCGAGCAAGGTACTTCTCGCACTTCGAGAGAGGGATGGAGATGGATTTGTTTGACAAGTCCCAGATGAAACCGAGGTAGGCAAAAGATGAGGCAAAAGGAATATGCTTGCTGGGAGACCAAGGCCAACCGAGGTCCTCCGCAATACTGAAGATAAGGAATTCGTCAAATGGGAAAGAAAATTGGGATGCAGAGGAGAAGGGTAAAGGATAGTGAAAGAAAATGAAGTCATCTGCCCAGTGAAGGGTGTCTTTGACACCTTTGTGAGTGAAAATAGTAACAATGGCGTCGCCTGGGCGACCGAAAAGACCACCAGAACTGGAACAGCCAAAACAGGTGCAGTGATCAAGGTAGATGCACATAATGCTGTTTACCTCAATCATTACGCAAACCAAATACTGGTCCTCGGGTGCAATAGGAGAATGGCAGTGAGCAGCTTCGACATCAAAGACGGCTGCCTGAGCCCCTGGAGGAGGGGAGGCAACATGTAGCCAGCAATCGCTACATGTACCCCAGTTGCATTCAAAAAGAGAGAAATCTATCATAAAATTTATTGAGGGGAACAAGTCGTCCCGGGGAAAATAATGTTCTTGAATTAAACGGAACTTCGAGGAGCCGGGTTTTGGAATGACCCTGAGGGGGCTAGTGCGAAAAGGACCAATGATTTGTTCTAAACAAGAGGGGGAGAAAGGGCCAGTGTAGTGACCCTTGCGAACCTCTGACTCAATGTAATCTAACAAGAAATCTAATTGATCCAAAGTGGATCAATGATTGGGGGGAATGAAAGAAGACAAGAGAGAGTATGAGTCCGGAACACCAATATGCCAGCTGAAACAGATGCCTTTCAGAACATCCGCGAAGATCTCCAGCACGCCAGCTGCAGAGAGGGCTTCTTCCCATTTCTGCCAGCGAAAGGGAGTGATGACAGGGAGAAAACCGCTAGAGGTTGCATTCCTGCGCTGAATGCGCGGATCCACAATGGGAGCAGAGATGTTTACGGGGGCAGGAGGGCTTGGAGCAGCCCGTCCATTGAAGCGGAAGCAAATCTGCTCACCTTGAGCAGTCTGCCAGGTGCCATTTGAGAGGGACATGAAACCTGTGGTGGTGGTGCCACAGGCGCGGTTGATGCAAGAGGGGACTCCACAGAAGATGCAGTGAAAACGGGGACGTGAAGCGGGCGCAAGTGAGGGATGGGTGGACGGTGAGGGACGAAAGGAGGAAACCGCACTTGAGCCCGAGGCAGCGGGAGCAGACGAGGGGAGGGGGGAGAGGTGCTTGGTCCTAGCATCTTCGATGATCTGGTCCCAGACTGCCGATTGCCAGGAGACTGGGTTGAAAGAGGTGTCATAGACATAACGGCGATGAAGGCGAATGTCGTATGCAAGGTAGAGGTGGAACTTTAGAAAAAAGTCGACCCTGTTGTAAATCAGGTTGAAATGACATGCCCACATGTCTGCCACGTCATTGGCAGGACCGGGTAAGAACTGGCATATACAGGAGACAAGATGGGCATGGGCATGGGGCCAATCCTGTGAGGTCATGAGGATCTTGTCTTTCTCGTTGAGCTTGGGGGAAACCAGCTTCAAACTTCCACCATCCGAGATGGCGACATTTTGGTAAGAATTGTCCTTTGAGGAAGAGGCAACCGCTAACAGCGATGTGGTGGACAAGGTGTTGAGAGGAATGTGGGAAGCCCAGTTGCCCTTCATGATCGTGATGACCTTGGAGGGAAAGCCCAAGTCGTGCCCATGCAGCTGAACTGGGTTTGAGGGGACCATGCAGATGACTGAAGCAGCCATTGAGGCGAGTTGAAAACTTGGAAGGAGCGAGCAGGAAGCAGGGTCTGGGAGATCTTTTTTAGGTAAGAGAAAAAGTCAGCCAAGCACACAAAAGGAAGGGGGCGGGGGCGGGGGCGGGGGTGGTGCGCCAGCGGACAAGTAAGAAATGATGCAGGAAATCAGCGAGAAGGAGCAGGAAAAAACATGAAAGGATGCGGAAGAGGTGAGGTGAATGTAAGGTAGAGGTAAAGGAAAGTGAGGTACATAAGGTGAGGCACCGTGAAGGTTAAGTAAGGTAAGAGTGGGGTAAGGTGAGGTAAATGTAAGTGGAAAGTGCAAGGTGACACAATGTGGTGGAGAGTAGGCCACAAGAGGAAAAGCAGAGGAGGAGAAGGAGCAAACGTACCCAGATGCTGCGGGGGAAAAAAAAGGGAGAAGTCGAAATCCGGTGTGATAGCCACAAGGACCGCCTTGAGGCTGGTGACTACCTCCGGCTTGGAGAGGTCCAAGCCTTTGGAAATGTCCACAAAGAATGCCCAGACTGATTCCTTGTGATTCCTCTGCTGGAGGAGAGTCCCTGTCGAGCAAGCGCTCCAAAACAGTGGGTATATGCACGCGACCCGGGATCTTCAGGATGACACCAGAAGGAGGTGCAACCTGGGAAGTGGCAGGAGATGGGGGCCACGCCCGTTTGCGACAGCGTCTCGGGAGAGTGGCCAGACTTGGGTCCTCCAAACCCCCTGACAGGGGGTGGGAGACCACTCTGGCATGAGAGGGGGTGAAGAGAGAGATGGAGTTACCATTTTTGTCTGAGGGAGGACGCAGTACAATGCCAGGAACATTCTCCGCCGCTGCAGCTGCCTCCGACAGAGAAACACGAGAGGGGGTGACAACCCTACTCTGACTAGCCGCAGGTGCAGGGCCGGGCTCAGCGTCACGAGCACGAGCTGTAGGGTCCAGCAAAGCATGGTCAGGAGAGGCGACACCCTCTCTAGACGGGCCGGCAACGGGTGCCCCGGGATCATCCTCATCTGGAATGGTGCCAGTGGGGCGAGCACAGGTGCGCATAGATAAGGAGAGAGGGACAAGCGAGATGAAACAAGCGACAAAAGAGCGCAAATAAGCGAGGAAGGATGAACCGACATCGAGGGAGCGGATCAAGATGCGTAAACACGTGTTTATGCATCTTAAAGGCCATTGACATCAGAGCCTGAAAACCTGCATCCGTCATCAACATGCCATCAACGGCTGATGCTCACATCAACATTGGCGAGAGTCGGAGGAGCAAAGACTATTGGAACAGCAATGGCAGCAGGCAATATACATAAATAGGAGAAAATCTATCAATCTCAGGAGGAAAATACAATAAATCAAATATGACAGCTTTTACAAGCTTTAACTGAGGATGCTCTCCATAAATATAGTCAATGCTCTAGAGAACAGTACAACCAAGATCAGCAGAGACAACAACAACAATTTGATGCTGGATCTCCCCCTCCTTCTCTATCTCTCAGGCCATCTGTATTCAGAAGGCCATTGCCAGAACCTCCTCCAAGGTTTTCAAGTCCACCAGCTACTCCAGCTGCTCCACTTCCTCATTCCAATCCATCAGATTCCAGTTCCAGTGACTTTGAAGATGGCAATCATAATCCACCACCACCACCACATTGTATCCCATCCAGTGGTAGAATATATACTGAACCTATTGAACTGCACTCTCTCAGATCCATGAATATTCAATGTTCCAATTGCCATGCTCTACATTTCACTTCAGAGAAGCTATCCAACTCTGGTGTTCATAATCCTTGCTTTGAAATATGCTGTCTTCAGGGCCAAGTCGATCTTCCTCATATTCAATATTGGCCATATGGTCTACAGGAGTTGTTTGATGATCCATAGGATCACAGACAAGTCAAAAAGAAAATTCACCAATACAATAATGCTTTGGCATTTATGTACTTCCATAGGTGCCAACATGGACAACAATTCAATTCAAGGATCTGGACCTGCCTCTTCTTGAATTCATGGTGCACTTCATCATCTAATGGGATCTCTCATACCACCTCATGGATTACAAGCTTCTTATGCTCAGCTTTATATCTATGATCCACAGAAAGCAACTGATAGACATTTGCAATGCAACCCCCAAGTCAATGGTGCCATTTTACTGGACCTGCATAACACTTTTAGGAAAATAAATCCATATGCCCCAGTTTACAAGCAAGCTTATGAAATTATGAGGGTGAGCAGTTACAAATTATATTATGTATAAGCACTCACATATAAAATAATCATTATCTAGGCTAAACCTCCTGAACAGCATACAAATATATCCATGCAACTTTATTTACAATAGATTGCTGATATGAGAAGAAATAACTTGCCCACTGTGGAAGAAATAGCTGCTGTTGTTTCTGGAGATGGTTCAGAAAATGTGAGGATACCATCAGGGAAATTTTTAAGTGCAGGTATTCCCAGATATATATGATCAAGTGGTTATCAGTTTGGTACAATATAATAAAAGTATATATAGCATTATTAACCATAATGTTATTGAAGAGATAATCACAGATAATGCTAAATAAACTTTTTATTACTGATCATTTGAATCTCAGTCAGATATAGGCTAGATAATCCCATGTCATTGAGACAAGGAAGTGATCAACCCTTGTCATGTATATCAACCCCTGTTATATATATCATTGATGGTCATTGATAGTCCCAACATTAACCAGAAGTGTGGGAAAATCTTTGTAAGCACTTTACAGTGTATTATTTTTTGTCTCTACAATGGACTTTTATGGCCACAGGTTGATGTCATATAGACTTGTTCTTTTTTTCTACTTGTAACTGGCCAAAGGTGGGGGGGACAAAATTGTAAGCACTATACAGCAAGTAGATGTTATGTAAAGTTGTTCTCTTTCTCTACTTGGCCGGAGGTGTGGGAATAAATTTGTAAGTATTGTGTAAACTTGTTTTTTGTGTACTTGTGACTGGCTGGGGGTGTGGAAAGAAATTTGTAAGGATTGTATAGGACATGTTGTGTAAACTTGTTGTTTTTTGTACTTCAAGTTGTAACTGGCCAGAGGTGTGGGAAGAAATTTGTAAGTACTGTATAGTACATGTTATGTAAACTTGTACTGACCGGAGGTGTGGGAAAAAATTGGTAAGAACTGTACAGCACCATGATATATAAACCCTCTCTTTTTCTCTTTTCTCTTTTCTTCACTCTTGTTCTTGAGTTCTATCTCAGGTCAAGAGTCACTCTAGTTTCTAGAGGTTATACCTAGGTAAGCCTATACATACCTGTGTGATGCACTTGTAAGTCTTTTCCTGCCTTTTCATTTCCTTTTTTCTTGTTTTTATAGATAGAATGGTAGTATACAATAAAGTCACTGGTAAGTGCTTTTATTGCCTTTATTTTCGCTTTTTTATGGCTTTGAGTAGTTAGAATGGTAGTTTACTTAGTTGGTAGTCTATTATGAATCAAATGGTATTTGAATGAATCATGACATGTTCATTTGATTAGGAATTGGCTCCATTTCATGTTACAATGGAATTTGTTTGTGTTGCTTTTACATTTTTTGAACTGAATGATATTGATGATAATGCTAGATAATGCTAGATAATGTCTAACACTTTATAAAAGTATGACAAAGCTGACCATATACAGTGGCTCAAACAACTGTCCCAATGTTTGCATGTTTTTCACTAAAGTTGATAACCCCTAACTGCATCTAATCTGGGCCCTAACATATGAATATATGAGATGAAGTGCTTACTCCTGGCTTTCTATAGATGCAAGGATCAAGGGATTCGGTTAGGAGTTGATGAAATGGCAGCCATAGCAAAATGACAACTCATTGGGACAGTTGTTTGACTTTGTATTCTCATTACATATATTAAACCCTGGAATGCCATAAGATGGTTACATACCTTATGTAAAGGCTATATTATGTCACCATTATGTCATTAATGAATCTACAGCATATATAAACCCTGCCATCACAAATAAATTCCCTTATGCCCACCATGACACACCTCTCTGCTGCTCAGAAGGATAATATCATCACTCTTGCTTCTCTTGATCTTTCCTGCCGAAACATTGCATCCCAAACTGGTATAGGGAAGTCCACTGTGGCTAGTGTCCTTCAGGAAGTCCAGCCAGACAAAGAAAATCACCATGGTGGCCGTCCCTCCAAGCTTTCTCCTACCAACAAATGTGCTATTGTCCAGAGAATCCTTACTGGAAAGGCCAGCAATGCAGCCCAGGCCATCCATTTCATCAATACCATCATCAACACTCCTGGATCTTCATAGACAGTGAGGAATACCCTCAAGGAGAACTCTTTAAATGCTGTGGTAAAGAAAAAGAAACCTCTTCTCTCTGTTTCTCATGGAACGAGGAGGTCAGTCTTTGCTCTCAAGTACCAGCATTGGACTGTGGAGGACTGGAAGAGGGTTCTTTGGTCAGATGAGACTCAAATCAATAGGATTGGGTCAGACGGACAAGAGTATGTGTGGAAAAGGAAGGTGGAGGGACTAACTTCCAGAGAGGTCCAAGGTACAGTTAAGTTTGGAGGAGGATCACTCATGGTATGGGGCTATATAGGGTGGAATGGTGTGGGGGTTTTGAGTGAGGTGGAGGGGAGGATGGATGCTGAACAGTATGTGGCCATTTTGGAGGAAGCATGGTTGCAGAGCATGGAGGATTCTGGAATTCCTGCAGATGAAGTCATTTTCCA